>CAJVGD010000021.1:0-194853 GCA_910890315.1 Serendipita indica DSM 11827 | reverse complement strand
TGTGCCCACACCTGGAGCACTGTGAGCCCAGTTACATTACTAAGCTGAACATGAGATGAGATCGAAGGATGACAAGTGTATTTGGGCATGGGTATGACTAGGGCTGCCGCAGCACAATTCTTACCTAGTCATTTTGAGGAGGATGTCAAACTCTATGAAAATTGGGATAAGGGGACAGTGGAACTGGAGGCGAGTCTAAATAATGTTTATGAATCATACTTGTGTATCACAATTACAATAGTTCCCTTTGTATCTAGTCTATTTAAGGACGTGTGCCATTGTGGCTGGAACCTTACTGGTTCTACCTCAACACTCACACGTCCTAGTATCAACAAATCCTTGCTATACATTAGATCACAACGCGAGCACAATTGTGGCTTTGGTGATAATATTTCTAGTCAAATGATGCACAGATGAGTCATTGTTGTAGTCACATGCAGCTGCCATTTGTAAGCAGAGCCGCAGAGATTAGTCAGGCCTTTCTAACTAGTATTCTTGAGAATATTCTAGAACATTCCAAGATTAATAATCAACAGGTATATAAGGCCTCTGATCTCCCTTGGGGGGAAATAGGGGGGCCGGGTTGGTACAGTGTGGATTATTTGCCTGGTTGAACTAGGACTATCATGCTGAGGCAGACTGCTGCAATTATTACCCTGACCACTACCACATAGACAGTCTAAAAGTTGGATAACATTTAGTTATCATCTGGAGTTCAGATGGATTTGCATTCAAGGTTTGTGATTTGGAACACATTGTAAATTGGTTACAATTGGGTATGTGGGTCAGAAATTTTTGCAAAATCAATGACCATGACCTGTCCATTCTGCAGACCTAGGGCGATTTTATCTCGGGATTTGGTGGAGCAAGCCAGCCGAAACTCATCCGGGATCCGATATCTACGGTATGGACAACAAACAGACCACAGCTCCTGACTGGTGTAGTCAACAGCTACTGTGGAATGCTCATGGTTGGGCGTGACACTCGGACATGGAGATGAGAGTGACTGAAGGCGATTGTGGGAGACATTGAGTACTGGTCCATTGTCCACATGTAAGAAATGTCCACCTTGGAAGAAATATAAATGCCTGGGAACATGATTGAGCTCATAAGGAGGTTCCAAACTGAGTGGGGTGGTGATATCCCACAGGCGTACAGTGCGATCATGAGAGCCAGACGCAAGACGGCGCCCATCTGGCGAGAAGGCCAGACATGAGACCCAATTGGTATGTCCCTCAAGCGTCCCAAGGCTTGCACCGGTGGTCCCATCCCACAGGCATACAGTGCGATCATGAGAGCCAGACGCAAGACGGTGCCCATCTGGCGAGAAGGCCAGACATGAGACCTCCCAGGTATGTCCCTCAAGCGTCCCAAGGCTTGCACCGGTGGTCCCATCCCACAGGCGTACAGTGTGATCCTGAGAGCCAGACGCAAGACGGCGCCCATCTGGCGAGAAGGCCAGACATGAGACCCAATTGGTATGTCCTCAAGCGTCCCAAGGCTTGCACCGGTGGTCCCATCCCACAGGCGTACAGTGCGATCCCGAGATCCAGATGCAAGACGGCGCCCATCTGGCGAGAAGGCCAGACATGAGACCCCCAGGTATGTCCCTCAAGCGTCCCAAGGCTTGCACCGGTGGTCCCATCCCACAGGCGTACAGTGCGATCCCAGATCCAGATGCAAGACGGCGCCCATCTGGCGAGAAGGCCAGACATGAGACCTCCCTGGTATGTCCCTCAAGCGTCCCAAGGCTTGCACCGGTGGTCCCATCCCACAGGCGTACAGTGCGATCCTGAGAGCCAGACGCAAGACGGCGCCCATCTGGCGAGAAGGCCAGACATGAGACCCACTGGTATGTCCCTCAAGCGTCCCAAGGCTTGCACCGGTGGTCCCATCCCACAGGCGTACAGTGCGATCCCGAGAGCCAGACGCAAGACGGCGCCCATCTGGCGAGAAGGCCAGACATGAGACCCAGGTATGTCCCTCAAGCGTCCCAAGGCTTGCACCGGTGGTCCCATCCCACAGGCGTACAGTGCGATCCCCAGATCCAGATGCAAGACGGCGCCCATCTGGCGAGAAGGCCAGACATGGACCCACTGGTATGTCCCTCAAGCGTCCCAAGGCTTGCACCGGTGGTCCCATCCCACAGGCGTACAGTGCGATCCCGAGATCCAGATGCAAGACGGCGCCCATCTGGCGAGAAGGCCAGACATGGACCTCCCTGGTATGTCCCTCAAGCGTCCCAAGGCTTGCACCGGTGGTCCCATCCCACAGGCGTACAGTGCGATCCTGAGATCCAGATGCAAGACGGCGCCCATCTGGCGAGAAGGCCAGACATTGGATAGTACCGGTATGTCCCTCAAGCGTCCCAAGGCTTGCACCGGTGGTCCCATCCCACAGGCGTACAGTGCGATCCCCAGATCCAGATGCAAGACGGCGCCCATCTGGCGAGAAGGCCAGACATGAGACCCAATTGGTATGTCCCTCAAGCGTCCCAAGGCTTGCACCGGTGGTCCCATCCCACAGGCGTACAGTGCGATCCCGAGATCCAGATGCAAGACGGCGCCCATCTGGCGAGAAGGCCAGACATGGACCTCCCTGGTATGTCCCTCAAGCGTCCCAAGGCTTGCACCGGTGGTCCCATCCCACAGGCGTACAGTGCGATCCCGAGATCCAGACGCAAGACGGCGCCCATCTGGCGAGAAGGCCAGACACTGGACAGTATTGGTATGTCCAGTCAAAGTCTGGTGTGAGGGCCAATGCACTGATGGTCCTCCAATGATTTTTGGTAGTCGATCTGAAAACTTGCTCTTGTATATCGTCCACAGTTGTGACTTTCGAGGGAGGAATAGTAGCCCTGAAGAGTAGATATCCAGCGCACTCTTCTCTAGTATTTTTTGATGCCTCTGGACAAGTCTAACTGTATCATGGCATACCTATTGTCACTGCGGTCAATACACATATCATATGTAGCATTAGCTCACCTCGACCTCATCACCCAACCCTTGGTATTCACAACTTCGCCGAATCTCCTCGAAATTTCGAATAAGATGCATGTGACCCATCAAGCTTAACAGCTCTACGAGGTGCAAAATTTGACTTTCTAAAAACCTTTGCAGCAGTTGGAGCACATGTTTCTCCGTTACAACCGTAGACGCATGATAGCCCCAGTACTTTGCTGCATAAGGTAGTGCTGGACATCTTGCCCATAATTGTTCCAAACGTCCATCCAGATCCACAACGTCTGCATTCTTTGGATAAGGTTCGTTTGGCAGGGAAATGCCACAAATGTCCTCCTTCAGATCCTCCTGAAGCACTGTGAGGACAGACACGGCCAAGCCTGATTGCATTGCTGTCGACTCAAATGGCATATCCACGTTGTGTCGGCTAAGAAGGTATTCTCGAAATGTGGGATGTAGAAACTCTACCACAGTCTCCACCCGAAATATACTCTGCATCGACTCTAAGATCGGCTCTAGCTCAGAATCTATGATCCCAGTCATCTTCCCCAAAACCTCTGTCGACACCGGCTCGAACAAGGTTAGGAGAGTGCCCATAATCTTATGTATGGTGCCGCTGGATGGCTCTCGTCGCAGTCGGCGAAGGATGCTTGTATAGACCTGGTTAATGTCCCCGCCCTCGCCTCGCGTCAAGAGGGATGTGAGAGTCGCACCAAGTGCGTCCGGACCTTGAGCTCGTCGTAGCTCAAGATGTGCCGTTGTGATCCAGATGAAAAGTCCGTTTGAGCGTTCTACAATCTGCCGGCGCTGAGGCTCGGTAAGCAGTTTGACGAGATGTACATCGACGTAGGCCCTAATGTCATCCAAGTTGGACTGCTGCTCTTTACCGTGCATCTTGAAATGCATTCCGCGTACAATCGCTCTACCCTGGAGTATCGCGGTGATGTCTGGCTCTGGCCGGCTCGTTATAAACAGTTTGAGTTTAGGCATCGACGAAAGCTTCTCAACCAGTAGTTTGATTAGCTCTCCCCGCATCTCCTCCTTGCACTCATCCACTGCGTCGATCACGAGGACAATATCCGTCTTTGCAAGTTGCAATGGTTCTTCGATGAGTTTGGTGAACTGATGGCGCAGTCCTCGTATGAGAAGGTGAGGATCTCTTTCTTTTATCATCTTTATTTGCTCTAGGATTGTCTCGTTTTGAGCACCAATATCCCCTGCGATGACGGAGCAGAAATCATCCGTCTCTGATGTCTGCCGAGCATTCTTCGAAAAGAAGAACCGACCAACTAGAACATCTTTGGTATTATCCCATTCCTCGCACATCGTCAATGTGACCGTGGACTTTCCAGACCCGCCAACGTCGCAGAGCCAAAAGATGCGCTTGTCTGCGTTGGAATCCAGACGCCATTGCCGAATCTCCTGCAGAATCGGTACGCGTGTGCCCGGTAGACACGTCTTATGCTGAGTACCCATCGGACGAGGCTTTCGGGCCGAGTTGGGCTACTTTCCACACTGTAGGTAATCAACACGAGTCGGAGGGTGATGAATCGGGCTAACCTTCTGCTTGCAGCTGAATTTGACAGAGCTTGGTCGTATCCTATTGCGAATAGCTCAATACGAAGCTGGCTCCACGTGACATTCATACCTCGAATACCCGCGTAGCTTGTAAGATTTCCTGTTTGTATTCTGCAATATTTCCGGTATCGATCTTGGCATCCGTGATCTTTCTGAAAAATCCTTTGACGCCTTGATCTCTGCCGTGCTTCAACTCATCCATTTTGGAGAGTGTGCCCTTCAGAGCGCTACACAATTTCAGCAAAACATTCAAAAGCTTGACCTCGGGTCCTACACAATGTAATCTCTCGATGCATTGTTGAAATCCTTGAGCGCGGTGGGCATCCGGTCCATGCGTCCGTCCTCGACAGCTTGGAGATATCCTTCATCCAAGATGTATATATGTAATTCAAGACTATCCCTGAGTATTCTGAGTCCTTTGGTGTTCTCGTTTACACTCTACGGCGTAATCAGATAGAAACTCAGTAGTGATGCTAAGCGTGTCGTACCCTGGTTATCTCAAGGAATAGAAGGGAAATCTCGCAAACTGCTTTGAGAGGTCCCAGAAATGAAGTAGCCTCGGTCCCCGCCTTGACGAGCTTGACAGCCTCGATGAGGGTATCCCGTGTTCGCTGATAAGCAATGTCTGGGTCATGAGAAGGTGTATTTGCTCTTGAGGAATTCGAAGGAGTCGAATTCTGAGTTCCTTTGGCTTTTCGGCGATGCATTGTGAATATGCTCGAAGCTGGTGGATACCACGTTGATTGCGTATATTTGGCCAGAGCGCTATCTAGCGCTCGGCCTCGGCGTCCAAACGCAGGTACATAGGTATCTCGGCCATCGCCGCCATCTCTTTATTTGCATCTAAGTTGCCTCGGTGGCTGGTTAACATGCCAGTGGTCGTCCAATTATGGCTATAATGCTCGGATGGTTAGATGAGCGCTGGCGGCGTGACGGGAAAACCTGGAATGAGAAACTATCTCATTACGATTAGGATTCTATCCGCTACGTGGCCGCGGCTGCGCTTGGAGATTTCTGTGCATTACGGATTGCTCTGTTGTGTGATAAAGGTGATGCGACTATAACGCATCCCGAGGTACTCCTCCTCACCTCTCTAGCTAGGCTCAACCGTGGTACTACCCAATTTGTCCTTGTTCCGGTCCATCCTAGTCGCGTTGCGTGGCCGTTATACTGTCTCACGCGCAGAGTACGACTGGATTCGGGACCATTGTGAATGCTGATTCTGACTTTCCTGAGCCGACTGCGAGTGCTGTGTATTCCATGGGACGTCATGGACTGTCCTGCCAACCCCCTTGATTCACATCGTTATCCTTATTGTGAACTTAGAGGCTCTCTCATGTATCTCTCCACATGTACCCATCCTGACATCACCTTTGCCTTATCCAACCTTTCTCGCTTCCTATCCAACCCTGGGATCCGTCATTGGAACCAAGCGCTGCGTGTCCTCCAGTATCTTCGCAACCATCCCGACCTCAGCCTGAATTATACTCCCTCAGACACACCGATTTCCAATGCACCAGTTGGCTACACCGATTCCGACTGGGCAGGTGACGTTGACCAAGACGCTTGACATCCGGTTTTGCTTTCACAATTGCTGGGGGAGCGATTTCCTGGAGATCAAGACTTCAAACCATCGTTGGGACTTCCTCAACTGAAGCGGAATACGTTGCCACTGCACCTGCATGTCAGGAGGCTGTATGGCTTCTGTGAGGTTCACAGGGAGAACTCACCTGTACGAGGGCTATGCGAGGCCAAGTGAGTAATACTTAGCTGGGCGAGCGTGTTCACCAGTCTAAACCCGTTTATTGACGGAGGGTATCGACGTGGGAGGGTACAGGAAGTCTCTGCTAGTTACGACATGTACATAGAGTCTTATATAGCAAGGGTAAACATTGGAACGTGGAAAGAGCGATGGGAAGCTAAGCATGTGCTTATACCGTCGCTATGAGGGTATATGCAATGGAGGCTATGAAGAGAACGGTAATGAATGTGGTATGAAGTGGGTAATGAGTGTCACGGGTGCGGTTGCGACGTGTGTGACGGGGAGAAATTCTCGGAACCTTACAACTTCGTCGGATGGTTGCTGACGTCGGATGGTTGCTGAGCTCGGCTGGCCTTCATTGTCACCTACCACTCTTCGGATGGACAATTTAGGTCCCATGGCCCTCACTTGAGCTCTGAAGTCGCACCAGCGAACTCGGCATATTGATATACGATATCACTTTATTCGCGAATGCGTTAAAGATGAACTGATCAAGCTGGAGTGGATTCCATCAACGGAAAACGTGGCAGATTTGTTCACTAAAGCTCTCACTCCCAAAGTATTTCGGCGTCTAGTCTCCCTCATGGGTTTGACACAACGTCCCATGTGAGGGGGAGTGTTAGTTCACACTAGTGTACATTACACCCGTCACGTTGCCTCCCTTCCCCATTGGTCGATCCATCACCGGTGGCAGTGCTCCTCACTCGGTTAATCCACGATTGCTGTGAGTTATCGCCGCTTGCTCACTCGTATGATCGATGCTCACCGCCCACATTAGCTAACTAGACGTTGTCTGTTAGGTAGTGTATTTGATTCGGTTAATCAACGACCGCTGTGAGCTAACTACACGTTGTCTGTTAGTCTGACAAAATTCCAGGCAAGGCGCTCTCTAGCTGTGGCCTCCACATATGTCCAAGAGTAGTAGCGGCTTTGTGGTAATCTAGGAACACATGATGGCCAAATATGCGACATATATGCAATCTATCGATGAAATTACAGACGCATACAAGCATCCATGCATTATTAGTAACCGTTTGACTGCTTCAGTCCTTCATCTCCGCACACGGCGGGTTAACTAGGCCCTTCCAGCAGGACAGAGGCTCGAATTATATACCTCAAACTTTTTCAGACTTGATTTAGAATAATATTACGTGCACTTCTAGTCGGCCTATGCGGTCCTTAGCTCCAATTCTGTTGAGGTTCTCTAAGACTTCCAAGACGCCTATAAGAGACGCCGGGTTAAAATATGACAATATCCTTACACAATAGAACTTATCTGACAGCAGAACACTCTTATACGTTATTCGGAGCACACCGAGAAGGGCTTAGAGCGGCGATTTGTCCCCCTGAAGCCTGCACCAAGGATTGGCTCACCTTACAGGTCAGAGCCCGGCCGACCAGGTTAGGAATACCTGAGTAACGGGGGTCATAGGTACTGTGACGCTTTAGAGGGAAAAGAGGGACACTATAGTCTAGTGGTCTGACGGCTAAGTCGGTGCGAATCCGGCTTCTTCCATTTTCCCACGGCTAGAACGTTACACAAAGGTGCCAGGTGAGGAGAATCAGAAGAGGAGGGTGACCGATTCATCTCGTTCGCGGGGAGTATCATGTCATTGTACTGTATCCACCTCGGGGTTGAGCACTGCCGATGCCCAGAGGGCTGGTATCGGGGACAGGAGAACAGAGACATTCGTAGTTGCTCTTGCTGAGCTGTAGACGCTTCAAGTGGTATATTTCGACTCCAATATCAACGCCCTTTTGACTTCTGACCACCCGTATCATCGCTGCCGCATAGACTGCCAGACGGCGATACTACGATCACAAAGAGCTTGTCTGCCACTAGACTGTTATCGCAACGAAGGCTTGGTATCAAGAAGACATATTGCATTCTGCATACGGTGCGAAACACTAGCAGTGGCATACCAAAAGGTAAATGTATTAGACAAGAACGGTACGATGACACGGCTTTGAGAGAACCACTAGTCCATGAGAGGTGTACGCCACTAGGTACGAAAAGTCCGTGTCGAGTCACAAGAAGTCTGCACAAGTGTTACCAAGCCGTCTGAGAAATACGAGTAGGAAAGGGGGTCTCACCAATATCAGTCGTTTGAGTCTGTCAGGTTGCCTGCAGTCCCGCCATCGCCGGCTCCAGCCATCGACTGTTCGGGTGCAGTCGCGACTGGCGTAGTCGTCCCGGTAGCGACACGACTGAGCAGCTCGAGCACACGTTCGTCATGCAGGTCACGCGAATGATGTGTCGACGGCGTGAGTGGGCCCAACTTTGAACTAACGGCACCACCCGTTGCACATGTTGCGCTCGTTTGACTCGTCGTACTCCCGCCTGTAATGTTCATGTCCAATTTGGCTAGTGGTGCCGATGAAGACGAAACGTGAGCGCTTGCGAGTTGTCCCGTTTGACGACGTCGAGCCCTCTGCTGGCGTTGCGTCAATGAGACGTCTATAGGCTACAACTAGACTCACGACTCGCGCTGGTGACGTTTGCAATATCGGTTCCAGAGGAAAAACGGAAATGTGTAAACGGAGGCGAGCCGTCTGGATTGGCGAGCGGTTCAAGTTGCGGTTGGAAATGTCCGCCAGTGGTTGCCTGAGGTGGTGTTTAGTTTTCTGTCGAGGTGGCTGGATTACGAAATTGCGTTCTTCCGTCGGCGGGCATGGCATATGCGCTCTGGGATTGTAAGGAGACCGAGGGGTGTTCGGTGGACCATTGGGTTGACCAGGAGGGATCGCGTTCATATGTATACCCAATCTGATGTGGTCCAGGGGGTTGATTATGCGAATCACTCGCAGGCCGAGGTGTAGAGGCGTTGCCTGTCGTCGAGTCAGCCTCGTTCAAGAAACCGTTTTGCCACGTCTTACTCGGTATCGAAGACGCGCGTGATTGCTGACCTGACTCGATAAGAGGTGGATGGAACGGATCGAAATGACCACTGGACGGAGCAAACTCCGCGGCTGGACGTTGGCGAGGTTAATGGGACGACGATAGGGCGAAAAGTGAGAGGTCCTAGCGTCTATGGACCCACGTTCCTCGGGTTCATCCTATCTACGCAGCTTTCGCCCTGTTCGTACTACACCACTGGGTGGACTACGCACGCCCGCATTTGCTGGACTGGGTGATCCGTACGCATGTCCATTATCCACAGAGCCCGAATAGGTCGCGTATATGAATTGGTACCTGCAGGTGTGGAGGTGCGGGGACAGCATAACGATGCTCGGGATTTTGGGCAGGTGGGGTGGGCAACTGTTGAGTTGGCGCTGCATCGGCGGGCGCTGGAGTGAGAGTCGGTAGCTGGTATGCAAATGGATGGTCGTATGTCTGCGGTGCGGCGAGTGGGTATGACATTTAACGCATCATGTGCATTTCCGAGGGACTGTCGGGCTGAGTCATGACCGGTTCACGGTAATAGGGAGGATGATGCGCAGGTGGAGGATGGTATTGATAGGCGTTTGGGGAGAGCCATTGTACGATTGAGAGCGGGCGTTAGTAAGAGATGGGTGCGGTTCTCCGGGCGGTGGATAGTAGTTTGGACAATGAGATAGCAGTGATCGAGGAGAATAGTCGTATGTATGGCATGGCGCCTGGTATTGACCCGCCTCGCTCATCGAGTTCGACCTAGGAGGGTGGGCTGGTGGATGCGGGGTTGCATATTGAGGAAGCGTATCGACGTTGTAACCGACTGAGATGGAGTATGCGTGCTGGTGGTGACTGGGTGTATGGGTATAACCATGGAGAGGAGGACCATAGCGCAGGGTGAGGGCCGAGACTGTGTGCCAGCAAGGTGATGATGGGCGGTTGAATAGAGACGAGGGAAAAGAGACTCTGGCCAATGCACAATGAGTGCCTTGTAGATCTCCCGTCACCAATTTACCTGGGATGCATCCTCGTTGACACCGCATAGGAGATTATGGATGGGATGGCGTATGCAATTGTGTTGGACGAGTGGAATAGAAACGTACCACTGCATACAAGAGGAAATGTGCATCTGCCGCACTGCGAATCTTGACGCTGCGCGCAGTAGCGCGTCGACGTTCGCACTGGGTCCAATGGATATCGCGAAACATATCTCTGCAGGCGCATGTCTACTGGAGCGTTCAAATGACATCCTTTTCCCACCCATCGTGACCCTGTCTCTTGCCCAGGACGCTCGCAAGCATAACGACTGACCCCGCAAGGCACTCCTCGACTAGAAGACACACGTTTGGTACTAAATACAGTTCATGTCTGACTCGAAAGATGTATTCGACCTCGAACATGTTAGCGAAGCAAGTCCAGAAATCGCGTGGAGACGTCGAGCGTCGAGTAGAATGAGACTACGCACTCATGATGATTGAACGAGCGATACCAAGGTCACTCCGCGTCGAATAGGGCCAGACTGCGGCTGCTAGATGACGGCCTCAAATCTCCAACGCTGGAGCGGATCGACGCCAAAGAAGTGAGAATCGATTTGAGGTGAGCTGAGGACTCGAATTTTGATACTTTCAAGGCGAAAGAGTCGCATCGTGAGCAGCTAGCCGTAGAAGAGTCACGAAGGACGCTTCCCTAGGCACAGTTGCGGTAGAAAAGGAATCAGTCTGTATTATACTAGAGTTTCTTGTACACATTGGTACAACTCGCAGCGCAATGGACCGAGAGCCGCAGACTACAGAGTCGCGGTCGGCACGAACACTTGGTCAAACAAAGGTCAACTCGTTTTGGCCATATAATGCCAGATCCCAGCGAGTCCTCGCATGCTGGTGGACACGATTAGTACCGCTATTCTGAGTTGCCATCTTATCCGAATACAAAGTCACACACCAATCAGACTCTGGCGTCTATCGAATCGAACTGCGATTGGACGATTCATATCAGCCTACTGACCGGTCATCCGGCTGGTTCGTCTGGAAACAATGAGGCTTGCTCCCCGACACCTCTAGGACCGTAAGACCCCTACAGCGCGTCCTAAGGCCCGTTCAGACAACACTATCGACTCTTCGAACAACTCAAGAGCGCACAATGTCACAAGAGCAAGGCAAAGCACGGCCATTTCCACGAGGCCTAAATCATGTTGCCCGACTTTGGCAACGAGTGAGCGATTGGACCGCTGCAAGTGAACATCCTAGAACATTGAAATCCTCTACGTCCAAAACCAAAAAGGAAGACCTTGGATTCCTGGAATTGGTATGCCCAGAGGATCCCACCGTCGAGTAAGCACATTCAGGGCACTGTAGTCGCTTCGTGCTGACCTCCCCACTCCAGTATCATAGCAATCCACGGCTTGAATGGTCACAGAGAAAAGACTTGGATGACAGACGATGGCGTTCTTTGGCTACGCCAATTCTTGCCGTCCTCATTGCCTCGTGCCCGTATCCTGACCTATGGCTACGACGCCGACACTCACAGTACGGAGTGCGTATCGACCCAGACTATGCGCCGCCACGCCGTCGGTCTGGCTCAAGCTATTTTACGGAAGCGTAAAGATGCTCCTCGAGTGAGTGGCATCCGTAAACCGATGCCTTGTTCCCTAATCACCCTAGCGCCCCATCATCTTTGTTGCTCACGATTTGGGAGGCATCATTCTCAAATGGGTTCGTCCGAGGATGTCCACTACATTTTGACCCTGACGGTCTCATAGGCGCTTGTCATATGCAACAATGAGGACCTGGAATCAAAAGGCGGCCTACGAAATATCCTGGTATCCACCCATTCCATCCTCTTCTTTGGAACCCCGCATTCCGGCGTAGAAGACACGCTCCTTAAGAAGATCGTTCGCCTGGCAGCGCCATGTATGGAATCGACAGAAGTCATTGTCAAGAACCTTCACGCTCACTCGGATGAACTCGAAAACATCCAGAGCTTGTATCTCACCGCGAGTAAAAAGATAAACAGCGTCTTCTTCTGCGAGGAATACAGCACCGGAGCCGAAGAACAGCAGACACATTTGGTAGGTGCGCTGAATCGTCTGATGGATGGGTGTTAACTGGATGATAGAATGTTCCGTATCACTCGGCGGTGATCACTGGCGATCAAAACGCTATTGCGGTCGTACTCCATAGCGATCACCAGAACCTTGTCAAATTCCAGACGGAAGAGAATGAAGATTACCAAGCAGTTGCTTACTATCTCACGGAGTGCGCTGAGAACGCCCCCGATGCCGTGCACAAAAAATGGTTTATGGAGAATAACTTGCGCAGTTCGTAACATACTCATCGCTGATTCTTTCCTGACCCACGAGTAGCCGTCGTGAAGGGAGGAACCATCCCTCAACCAGGTATGAACTATCTCGTGTACACGAAGGTTTACTAATATTCTCAAGACGACGCGCTTTTCGTATCTCAACTGCCGGTAGTCGCATTCGCCCCATCCTCTGTCCATACCACCTGTCTACAAGGAACTCGCCAGGCTGTCCTCGAGACAATCTCGCAATGGGCCGATGGCGATTCATCAGAAAAACCGATCTTCTGGCTATGTGATATAGCCGGCTCTGGAAAATCGACCGTCGCGATGACTGCAATGGAGAAGTGGAAGAAGCAAGGAATCTTAGGCGGCGGATTCTTCTTCTCCTTGGCAAGCAGCGAAAGCTCAGACATCGAAAAGTTTTGCTCGACCATGGCGAGGGAACTCGCTCAACATATTCCCGAGCTTGGGACACCGATTGCGGAGATAGTAAAGCGGAATCCTGCTCTCCTGCGAGCCTCTTTTGATCAACAGTTTCGAATGCTCATCACCGACCCACTCCAGCATCGACAGACGCAAGTAGTCCTCGTCTTAGATGCACTCGACGAATGCAAGTCTGCAGCACAGAGAAAAGATCTGGTTGAGACTCTCGCTTCTGCTGCTCAGGAGAGCAAGAATCTTCGGATATTCATCACAAGTCGACCAGACCCTGTGGTTGAAAGGGTTTTAGAACCTCTTTCGATCAAGGCCAAGTTGACAGATCGGCTCCACGATGCTAGCCACCGCGACAACATCGATGACATTGCGATATACGTCCATCGATTGCTCGGCCGGCGCCTGACGCCAGATAAGATCCAGCGACTGGTTGATAAGGCCAAGGCTGTTCATTTGGGCGAGCACTGCGTGTCGGATGCTCGATGATGAATCATCTGCGGTCAATACAGCGGCCATATATGATCGCCTGACGTCTATTGATCAGCCTGGAGCCATCGACGAGGTATACGACCTCGTCTTCGAGCGCATTGACCGAGCATCCAAACCAGCTATCATTGAAATGCTCGGTATGCTGCTTGCTGCGTTCGAACCACTCACCACCCATGACTTGGAAGACCTTGTTCAGCATACCAAAGGACAAGGGAGTGCCGAAGCGCTGGTACGGATTCTGGGAAGTGTACTTAAGGAGGATCCGATCACGCACTCGATACAGTTTCGTCACCCCACCTTTTTCGAATATCTTCGACGACGCTGTAGCACCGAAATTATCGGCGATTGCGACAGGAATCTTATCAACATCGCGCGTGCACATGGCCAAGCCGCATCATGGTGTCTTCACACTCTCAAATCGCGCAAGGAGGGGCTCAAGTTTAATATTTGCCAAATCGAGTCATCCTTCTATCTGAATAGGCAGATTACAGACCTTGACGCCCGGGTGGCGAAATTCATTTCGCGGAGGCTTCGCTATGCTAGTTTGCACTGGCCGTTCCATGTGGCCGCAATGGACAGTGACTGGGGCCGCAGGCTAAGGAATGAGCTGGCACGTATAGTCAAAAGTCCATTCGCACTCTATTGGATGGAGATACTCAGCGTGACTGGAGGAGTCATGCGGGCAGTATCTGGAATGCGAGCTGCGACGCAACATAACAGTGTGCGTGGACTATTTGAGACCTTCCGATTACTAACGCAACAGATAGCTTGAGCAAGAGATCCGAGGTCGGATGAATGACATCAGACGGTTTTTGATGGCATTCTCTGTACCAATCCAAGACAGCGTACCACACATCTACATCTCATCTCTCCCATTCAGTCCACGGAAGTCGGTACTTCATACGGAGGGTTTAAAGGAGTATATGAATTCGTTAATTGTGACCAGAGGGCTTGAAGAAACATTTCGTGAGCTTCCCAGAACGCTGCTAGGTCACCAGCGTAGTGTCACAGCGGTTTCATTCTCACCAGATGGCACACGAATCGTCTCTGGCTCAAGCGACAGGACAATTCGACAGTGGGATGCAGAGACTGGCCAGCCATTGGGAGAGCCACTCCAAGGTCATGAATACTCGGTGAACGCTGTCGCATGCTCACCAGATGGCACCCAAGTTGTCTCTGGCTCCATTGGTACGACAATTCAAATCTCGAGTTCGGACAATGGTGAGTCGATTCTGAATATCTCTTTGATTTGTAGTGTCAGTTTGTTATGATGACTGACCGTATGCTAAATGTAGGTAATCTATCAAATAGAACACGTTTCTCTGGCCATATCAAGTTCTTTTCCACTGATCCAGTTCTCTTTATACCTAGATTTGGTGATTGTTCTTTGCTGCCCGACGGATGGGTGCAGTCTTCTGGTCAATACCTCTTCTGGGTACCACCTAATAATCGTCATGGACTGAAGCACCCACGTCTTGTTCTGACTATGCCCACTTCAAATCACCTTAGAGCGACCACACTTGATTTCACTAATTTCCAGTGTGGGACATTGTGGACCAAAGTTCGAGCAAGCTCATAGTTATGAGTGAATGTATCAGCCTAGGACATAAATGGTGCTATTGCCAAGTGGGGACAATAAAATTTGATTCGCCTTGCCGCCCCTGCAGAGTGCCTGAGAATATGATGCAGAGATCATGGAGAGATGGGATAAGAAGCTAATCTATCTATCATAAAGGTTTCATGAGTTTAGTATAGGCCCTTATTGAGTAATCAGGCCGACAAGCCACCTGTGACCAACATTGGAACAGTTTTGGAGCCCACTGTATCTCAGATACAATGCGGCTTGATTTGACACTCTGAGGGGATGATACGTTGAAGAGACCTTGATTCTGCTCAAAGAGCTTGTTGGGGACAAAAGTCACTTTGAAAAGGCTCTTTGCCCTGACTTGGCACACATTGTAGCGGACATGACTATCTGGGCACCATTAGAATGGGTAGACGGCATCATTCCCTCATTCCATCACAACCAATTAACTAATTACATAGGAGACATACATCTCATAATCAGTCTGAAATATATTGATTCCGTTGATTCTAGGACGCGTGAGGTGAGAGGCTAGACCAGTAATGTCGGAAAAGTGGTGAGCGCCTTGTAAGGCCCTATGAGGCCCTGCAAGTCTAGCCGCCTCAGCAAGACAATCTTACCTTTGTAGGGATTCTTACAAGGCATAGGCCATGGCGCCTTTCAAAGCCTTACAAGGCGGCTTACAAGTCGGCTTACAAGATGAAAATTGAACCAGGCCTAGCCTTACAAGAGGACTCAAAGGCACATAGCGAGCTCTCAGGAATCCCTACAAGGTGCTCGTAACCACGTGTAATTGCAAGAATTAATCCCCATGATAACAGAAATGAATCATACTCCCGAGCATCGAATGGATTTAGGAGTCACCCGGAGTCAAGTGCTGCACCTTTGAATGCTTTGAGCTTTGCAAGTCTGGCGGATCCAGTGCTGATTGTTTGTTTGCAAGTGTGCCGCGTCCCTAAATACATTGAGTTACAACGTAAGCTAATATCATTGGCTAAGTCTATTTAGTAAGCGCTAAGAGTCAACGGGTAAACCTTCAACAAGTTGCATGAAAGGCATATGAGAGGGAGTATTAAGTAGTGAGTGTGGATGACGATGATTGGAAAGATCAGGTGGTGGACCCGGTGGAGGCGCATACCGTGGAATGCTTGAGGATGTCGAGGAGACCGATGCGGATGCGGATGTGGATGCTGATGCTGACGCCGGATCTCTCAAGTAAATATTCTTATTTAAATTCACTATTAAGTACTTGGATCAATATATCACAATATGAGCTCTATCAGAGCACGGAGGTCCACTTGGGGAAAGGAGAATCGCTCAGAAAGTCTTAATAGAACTAATCTAGGAAGCTCCTCGATGTATGCAGGTCGCTCTTACAAGCCTCTTAGTGATCCTGAACGCACCAGCCGTTGTGATCAATATATATCGGACCTAGATGAATTTATTCAAGATTCTAACGAGCCTGTTCACGCTTCACCTCTCAGGATCAAGTTTGACAGTACATTATGCGAGGATGAGGACGACTATGAAGAGGATTATGACTCTACAGCCATCAAAATAGAAGAGGCTGAGGAGCCTGACACTTTGGCTCGTCTCAGATCCTTCAAGGCCTCGTGGTTCACCTCATGAGCTTGACCCTCAAGCCAAACGAGTGTATCCCAGCTTATCTAAAGATCTATTTATTCAGAGACTAAGTTCACCTAAGGCTCTACAATTTGTATCTGATAACAACAAGTGCTGGCCGCGGTGGCTCCCATAGCTCCAACCACCTTCTATTGAGCGATTTCTTTTGTCATTCAGCGCTCCATTGCATTATTTAACAGAGTTGTCACTCAAGTAGCTGTCTCCAGTGCGGAGGCCAGATGGTGTCATAGCTTCGCTATGAATCAAGTCCCAAACTTGGGCACCAGACACCAACAGGGGTACCACCCACCCGTCAATACTTCATCTCGCGAGCCGAGCCGACAGACTCGACCCCGCGGACATCCCCTAATAAGAGCGCGCCACCTCGAAACAAGTGTCGGTTGTTCAGGCCCAGTGGACACCCTGGGCATACTTTGTTTGTTTGGAACACTCCGGCAATGAGTATGTCAGTTTATGCCAGGTGTACGACTGAAATACAAGACGGACTGTTCAGCATGGAGGACCAAGTCCACGAAGTAAATGCGGGTCGCTTGAGATGTGACTCGTCGGTCTTGAGACCCTCAACCTTGGCTTGATAAGGTACCAACCGTCCGGCCCCTTCGCTCTAAGACGGCATTCTCCCTACGAGTGAAAGTAGAGTTCTTCTTTCCATCATCCATGCGTTTAATAGGACGACACAGTCACCGCACTATAGACATCGTGTTCTGACGAAGAATCTTGGGTTGAACATGCAGATAGATGCACTACAAGATTGATTAGATAATATATCCATTTCGAAATTCTCAACTTGACATCCATCTCTACCAATCCCCGCGACGCTTCGCGAGCTTATCCATGATCCGTTCCCGTCGAACCGGCTCCCGCCCAATCACAAAGAGACCAACGATGAATGGAATGACGGCTAGGTAAGCAAGTGTGACGAGAATCGCGACAAGAGGCTTCTGAAGGGTCCAGATGTAAATCTGAATCCCAAGCGCCATGGACCCGACCCCCGATATGATCAAGAGCAGCGGGATAAAGAGAGAGAGGGAGCACCACCAAACAAGTGCACGCTCAAAGAGGCTGATGCTGACTCCAGCGCACGAGTTTGCTTCCGTGTCACGTGTCCCCGACGGTTGGTTATTAGGGGGTCCTGCCCTCGCTGGCGTTTGGCCTTGCGTAGATGGATCCATTTTAGTCTTTTCTGTTCCCTGGACTTGGCTCGCGGTAGGCAGAGCCGTCTGGGTCGCAGAGGGCTGGCCATCGCTGGCCGCATCTTCTGTCTCCGGTGGATCGTCGCGTTCTTCGAACTTCCTGTTCAGATATTCCTTTTCTTTGTCTGTGAGACGCCCGAGCCAGCGAAAAGTGAGAAAGGAAAGACACGCGGCGGTGATATCAAAGACAAGGCCGACAATAAACGAAGCGTTGATGAGACAAATGGCAGTTGTTTGGTCATGGAGTGGCGTATTCATGGTAATTGACATTACTTGAGCTTGTACAGCCGCCAAAAAAGTCGCCTTGGAGAATGTTACTAGGGCAAAAGGAGGGTATGGACACGTACGGCCAGTGCGATCAGCTCAAATCCCTTTTGGACTGATTCTAGGTGCGTTTCCGATGACCCTTTCATAATGATAGTTCAAAGTTGGGTCCAAGCGTGAGTTCGCGCTTTGTATTTTAGCGCCGTCTCTTGTATTGCGGGTTTGAGAAAGCGGCTTACGTTATTTCCAGCAAGGCCAAACTCTCACGCTGACGACGTCTATGAATCAAGAACTCCCACCATGTCTCATGGCTATCTTCTGGCTTCAGACGCTGACACCGTCTTGAGATGTCGATCCTTTGTGCTCAAGGGTAATGTCCTCTGCATGAGTCGGCATTCCATTTCGATGTAGAGCTGTCCAGGTAATCAAGATGGTCAGTCTCGGTGCGATAGACAGGCAACGAGCCTCGTGTGGAACATGAGGGTAGACGTCCTGCAGTATTGAATATCATGTTCAAGGTAGCTAGTATAACATATGACATGTAGCATAAAACGTGCCTGTTTACCAATCTCCCCGACGCATTGCGAGCTTGTACATGATTCGTTCCCGTCGGTCGGGCTCTCGACCAATCACGAAAACGCCTATGAGGAATGGGGTGACGCCTGCGTAAGCGATGGTGACCATAATGGCGACGAGGCGCTTCTGGAGTGTCCAGATGTAGATCTGGATGCCCACCGCCATGAATCCCACCCCGAATACGATCAAGGGGAGTGGGATGAAGAGGGAAAGGGATGTCCACCAAACAATGAATTTTTCAACGACGCCAACTGGACCAGGTGAATACGCCTCTGTGTCGTTCTCCGCCGCGGGCTGGGTGTCCCCAGGTGGATCCGCCTTCGCCTTGTTCGCCGCACGTTTATCGCGTTCATCGAACCACTTGTTCAAAAATTCCTTTTCTCCTACTGTGAGACGTCCGAGCCATCGAGAGGTAAGGAACGAAAGACATGCGGCCATGATGTCGAGCACGAGGCCGATGAGGAAAAAGGCATTGATAAGAGAAATCTTCGTCGTTTGGCTCTCGAGTGGTATATTCATAGTAATACTCATGACCTGAGCTTGCACGCCCGCCAAAAAGGTCGCCTTTGAAATGTCAACGGGGCAAATAGAAAGCAGAGAATGGCGACGTACAGCGAGTGCAATCAGCTCAAACCCTTTTTGGACTGATTCTACGTGCGATTCGGGCGACATTCTTTGTAAATGACTGGTTGAGGGTGGGTCCAGGTTTATCATGTTGTCCTTTGCCTAAGCCACGAGGCCGAAGTGAAGTCCCTCCACTCGTCGAACCAGTAAATAAATACAATGATCTGATCCTCATTCATTCTTCAATCTCTTCGCTTCCAGTTTCTCCACTCCTTATTTCTTTTCCGCATCAGCGCTCCCCAGATTCCCCCACTCTGCTGTATTACCAGTGTGTGCCATTTCGTTACCAGTAAAGAATCCACTTCTTGAACGTGACCTTGCAATTTGGGAATCAGGCTTAAGTAAAAGCGTGATCTACCCTCTGGCCAGATTTCGTTATCCCCTAGGAGACACTCAGCTAGTCGTAATCTGGATTACCTCAGTTCCCTATCAACTCGATATTGGTCTAATCACAGTATCGTGCACTCCCGCAGTTTCTCCGTTGTCTCTTTTCTCAGCGTCCAGTATTCGGGACAAATGACGAATAGATGGTGGTCGTCCTGCAGGTCCTTGCGTCCATTATCCCATTGTCTCCAGTAGGTGATTGGGCAGTTTGCGCCTCCATCTCAGATAGTTGGTGTCCAATTGTCCAGACCTGGCGAGTAACTAAACTTCCGCCGAATAGGCCGAAGTAGACTTCGTGTACGGGTGCCTGGGGACTTCGAGTTTCTGGTAGATATCTGTGTATCGCCGCATGCCTTTGGCCAGCTTGAACCTGTCAGCAGCTCGTAGTGCCAACATGTATTCCACATAAGCATTCGTATATTGTACTCAATGTCTCCATCCATTGGCGAGTACAGAGTGTATTGGTCTGCGTCGAATGTCGGTTCTGGCGCTGACCAAGTCACCCTACTGAATGCCTTTCCTGCTAATGCATCCGCAAAAACCTCGGCGCGTCTTGTACCCGTCGACATGCTTTTGGCATTTTGCGTTCGACAACTAAGTCCAAAATATGTCCCAAGCAGATCGTTTCGTACGCGGCAATGGATGGCGAATAGTCTTGCTGCCAGGTTCATAAGCTGACAGGGCATCATTGGTTGCAGCATGTCCCTACATCTTCTGGATACTTTACTCTACCAAGTATGCTCAGCTCTCTGATCATGAGAAGTCAACTGACTCTTGTCGGTAGCCATTAACCGAGCCAAATTAACAGTAGACCGCGAACCCAGGCCCATGACAGTATGCGATACAATACCAGTGCCTTTTTGGAGAGCGGAGACTGTACTTCGTGGACCGCGTAATGCTGTATCCCCTCTAACTCAGTACAGACGTTGTGATTGACTCGGTTCGCCAGGTTTCCCTCATAGAGAGACCTTGCCTATGAGTTTTAGGCCACAGTGATGGCGGAGGACCAGAAAACGTCCTGGAGGAGGAAAGCCGCTGAAAAATGAGACTACGGGGATTCATACTAGCACTTCCGGACTTTCTTCATGATCCTAGCTTCTATCTTGTCAGGTCCATTGGCCTAATGATCAACGATGCCCTTGCAAAGGCGCACACCCCGTCGTGAGCTCGGCTATTTCCAACAATCCTTATGAGAACTCTACGACCACTGTCGGCCGTCTTATTTGGGTATGTATCTCTTCATTGGTCATAGGCTCGCTAAGGCGACGCAGTTTGAAGGATCTACGAAGAATATCGCCGCGGGCCAAAGGGGTCCTATTCGTCTCTAACAACAAGGCGTGTATCGGTGTCTACACCGATCTCGGGAAAACGACTACGGGAAGAAGCATCCCGTATGACCACACACATGCGAATGCAGCCGGGCTCAGCAAGTCGCCAATGCATTTATTGTCGATCTTTAGTGTCCTTCTGCTACGATCGTTCTGCTGGGACTCCCTATAACTCGAGTTCTGCTGTGATCGATGGAAGGTACTCGGGATCTAACGCCGCGAGTCTATCAGAACGCAGTGGCCGATTTTGCTATATACAATGCCCGTACCCAATATAAATACCTGGGAATACTTCTGCAGTCGTCTGTAGCATCTTCAGAGTGACGTACGGGGATGCTGGCTCGATTGGCTTCGGGCTCTGCTCGGTATCAGAGCCTTTGAGTACACAGGAAGGCGACCATATCCCGACTCCATCCTTTGTCTGATCCGAGTTTGAGACTTCTGAGACGTCGTCGCCTATCCCGAGTGGCCAACGATGCCTAACATGTGATTCCGGGAGAATGAGGGGCCAGTTTGTTTGGAATAACATCCAAGAAGTCACACTTCCAAGTTGTGCGGTCCGGCAACGCCATTCATAGGATCCGAGATTGTTCAATGCCCCGGTATCCAACCCCACTTCTCGTTTGACGACAGAACCTTTTCGGAGATTTGAAGGTGCGCTATTCGCTACATTCATTCCGAGATATATAAAGTGACCTCGAGGACACTACAGACACTACATAGACAACGGTCGACCGCTCAGCCACTCTCATGTTCCAAACCTTTTCTCGTCTCGCTCTCATCTTTCCGTTACTCAGCGTCGTTCATGCTGCCTCCATTTATTTGGTAGGAGATTCCACCATGGCGTCTCACTCGGCGTCGGAGGGAATTCAAGGGTGAATTCAATGGGCACTGTATTCGACAGCGTTGTTAATTCTTGATAGATGGGGTGTCCCTGCATCGTCTGGGTACTTTACTTTGCCGGGTAATCTCACTTTGCTGCGTGCGCAAACCCCGCTGACTCTGGACCGTAGTGGTTAACCGGGCCAAGAGTGGCAGTAGCGCGCGAAGCTGGATTCGGGACGGATTCTGGTACAATACTAGGGCGCTATTGAAGAGCGGAGACTGTATGTTGTGTTGCATATTTCTGGGTTTACACTGACACTCTGTAGATGTAGTGATTGAACTTGGTTTGTGGCGCTGTTCTCGTACAATACGGTTCTTACATGTTAAAGGTCACAACGATGGTGGAGGGCCGACTGCAAGCACCGAGAGAGGAAGTGTTGTTGGCGAAGGAAGCGAGACGGTGACGGTAAGGCTGAAGAATGGCACGACCGAGGTCGTCCATACCTTTAGCTAGTATGTTCTGACTCTTCATGAACTCATTGGCTAATATTTTTGCTAGCTATATTGGTCTCATGATCAACGATGCCCTCGCAAAGGGTGCGCACCCCATCGTCAGCTCGGCTACTCCCAACAACCCTTATGAGAACTCTGCGACGATTGTTAACTCTCCCAGTCGGGTATGCTTCTCTTCCTAGCTGTAGACTCGCTAACGCGGCCTAGTTTGAAGGGTATGCGAAGAATATCGCCGCTGCCAAAGGAGTTCCCTTTGTCTCGCACTACAAGGCGTGTATCAATGTGTACAGTGCTCTGGGAAAAGCCACGACGGAGAGCTACTTTCCCAAGGACCACACGCATACAAACGCAGCGGGGGCTACGCAGGTGGCCATTGCGTTTATCGGAGGACTCAAGTGTTCGTCTGCAAAGGGAGTGCTGTCTGGATATCTTACGTCGAGTTCTGCTGCAATTACTGCAAAATGTTGAGTTCCCGTGAATACATCAATGCCGCGCCCACGACCAAACAAACGTGTCTTGACCCTTTTCCGCCTCCGGCTGGTGATTGACCACCGCCGTCAGCGCTGTTCGCGTCCCAGAGACGATATTATCGACTATTATAACCCTCATTTTGGTTCGGAGACGAGTCCCACTGCTGCTTCGTGCCCCGCAGTTGCAACACGTCAAGGCGTGGTCATCAACACGGGCCTTTAGAACCACCCAGTCGTTATATTTAACACCTATTACACCGTTTTAATCGCATTTGGGCCCCCCCATGCGTCGCCGAACATCGTCAATCCCGTCACTGGCGGATGCCCAGCACGCGTTCCAGACGGCCCGACAACAACCAGCGCGCCGTCTGGCTGCATACACGGTGCTCGCTACTTTTCTGGGTGTATTTCTCATCCTCGGATTTGGCAGCGGGTACACAAAGGACTGGCAATCCCTCGACTTGGGACGTCTACAAGGTGAGCATCTATTCTGGCTGATTGCTATTCCCGGTCTTTGCTTTCCTCCGAACATTTGCTGACTGCACACTTTCTCGGCTCTTCTCACACTGCTGGGTTTCCTCTCACCATGTTGACGTCCGCGCGCGCTCTCATTTAATTTGTCCCCGTCTTGACATACCGCGCGCTTGCGGATTTCCCCGAGATAGGATTTCCCAACTTTGAGCATATTCCCGGCAATGGAATCCGTACCTTGACAGCCGACGATATCAAGAGCGCTAATCCAAAGCGATTCGTCGTCGTCGGCGATATCCACGGAATGCATGGCAGCTTCAAGTAGGCTCGTTCAGTCTCGGTGAAAACTCTCTTGCTCACATCCTTACCTAGGAAACTACTCTCCACAGTCAAATACTCGGAGCATTCCGACTACCTGATCCATGTCGGTGATCTCGTCGCCAAGGGGCCGCATTCGGACCACGTCCTCAGCACAGTCTCTCACGCAAATGTGACTGGAGTGCGAGGTAATCACGACCAAAAGGTTATCGAATGGCGCCAGTGGATCGAATGGGTCCAGTCCCACCACGGTGGACGAGCCTGGCTTCGCGACATGGAATCAAAGACCGACAGCGAACTCGAAGACATGAAGAAAAAGGCCGGCAAGCGAAAGTGGAAGATTCCCGACGGTTGGGAGTTTGGCGGCGAGCATTATTTGATCGCAAGGTGAGCCAGATTTACTCCTGTTCCGCGTAGTTGCTGAACCTTGTCCAGGAACATGAAGGCTCATGAAGCCGACTACATTTCTAACCTTCCACTCGTTATCCACGTTCCCTCCTACCATCTCTTTTTCGTTCACGCAGGATTGCTCCCATTGAATCCGACGATTCCTCTCAACTCTAAGCATCAGCCTCTCAGCCATGTTCCAGGCTCTCTTCGGCAAAAGTCTGACCATCAACACCGTGCTGCGAGACAGGTTGGCTCCATAGACAACCTCGAGGATCGTGGACTGGCTGGAAGTGATCACCTTAGTCGCAAAGGACATCATCGCGACCCAAAGAATGCAAGGGATCTCCGAACTCTCCAGGAAGAAATGATCCTCTCCGGCATTCCTCAAAATACCATTCCTTTCAATGTGCTGAACATGCGAAGTTTGCAACGCAACGAACCAGTCAAGAGTTCCAAAAAGGTGAGAGGCTCCAAGGGTCTGCTTCTCTCACTTACCGGCATTTGTAGGGACGTCCATGGTCAGAGGTGTGGAACACTGTCGTCAAGAAATGCGATGGGTTCCCAGATGACGCTGTACGACTCGCGCTCAGCGGTGAAGGGCTTCCACCGGTCAAAGACAAAGGTACGTTTGGTGGCGGTGATTTGAGCCATAGCTCAATGATCTCCAGACGGCAAGGAGCGCGATATGCCGTGGTGGGAGGCGATGGTGCGGGATGACGGCGAAGTCATTGACTGGGATGATGAGGGTAAGTCTACGGTATTATATCCAGTACCGTCCTTACAATTAGTCCAGATGACCCCGCCATCAATTGGAGCCGTATCCCCAAGCGACTTCCTTGCAATCCCACGACGATCATTTATGGCCACGCCGCCGGACGCGGTCTCGACATCAAGCGCTGGAGTCTTGGCCTTGATAGCGGCTGTGTCTATGGTCGTCGGATGAGCGCGCTCATCTTTTCCGAAAAGGAAGACGAGCTCACTGCTCTCGACGAGCTGGCCGCTCACCACGCCCGGTCTGGTGCCTCGGACGAGGATGGGGAACCAGAGTTCAAAGTCGAAAAGGTCAAGCTCGGCGACGTCCTCGAGGATGGTGGTAGGCTTCACGGCCGCATTGCGAGCGTTCGTTGTCCAGACGTCGGCGCGTAATCTCTGGCGGCTCGGTATTTGTGCACGCCTCCATGGCAGCTCTCCTTTTCCCCATAGATCATAGAGCGATATATTCTCGCATGTCAGGTTCACCAATCCGTGTAAATTTTGTATGGCGCACAGGAGCTCTCCGAGGATGCTTGCTATCCCCGTCTGTGTTATCCTAACTAGACCTTATCTAATTGCTTTCTTGTGTTTACTTTGGTTTGTCCTCAGCAGGTTACCTTCAGTCTGAGTATTGGACCAGTAAGACTCTGAGAACGTGAAGGCATTCATGGTTGTTGGGTTTACCTCATTAGCACGCTCATAATTCCTACTGTATTGTACGAGAACAAGATAAGAAGCACGGGTCTACTGTAGCAAGTGGCTAACCCCCTAGATGGACAGGGAGAGTAATAAGTATATAACAATCAGGAAAGGGGGGAATTTGTTAGTAAGAAGCAGTGCATTATTGCGAGATGTGTGCCAAAAGTCGTCTAGAGGCCCAAGTTTGGGACCCTCCGTTGACGAAGTCGCTCATTGCTTGACCGTTCAAGAAGCCCGCTAAGGTGGGTGAATGTCGCCAAGAATAACAGAACACCTTGCCACCAGAGAGCATCGGAAATGACAAGTGCATTCCAATGACGAGCGTTCTTGAAAACAATTGAACCCGAAGAGGCAAGTCCAGTTACCATTGCCGTCTGAATATAGAGAGTGATATACCCGGGCTGGATGTTATCGCAGCCATCGTGGTGCCAACGCGACTCGTAGGCGGACACGAGCTTCTTCATCCAAACCTCTAGTCTTCCGGATTCTGACGGCCATCCAGTATTTGGGGGCGATGGTAATAACCAGAGCTGGCTCATGATCTGATTCCACCAACCAGGGGGGTGTGATGGAGATTTAATAAGCCCGAGCCGACTGGCTTTGCGATAGAATTGAACCCATTCGTTATAGTAAACTCGCCAGTAGGAAGGATTGGGATTAGGTAGTGATATTGACTCGATTTTATGTTGCGGGTCAAGAAGAAATTGGAATCGCGCAGCAGGGGAATTGGTGAACCGAACGTCGAGAAGACTGAAGTGGGCAAAGGGGTGGTCTGTCGGTGGTGGGTAGATGGGTCCTATCAATGACGACGACTGAATAGCCAGGTGAACAAGAGAGGAATGGCGATGCCAGAACTCTGCGGATAGAGTGACTTGATACCCAATGACAACAAGCGAAAGGAGGCGTGAGGGTACGTAGATATGTCCGCTTGGGGGGAGAGCGAGGGTTGCCCCAATAATCACAGTGTCGCACAGAATAATAGCACAGTGCTCGAGCTGTGGGCATTCCCAGCCCCGTAGGTCCAATTTGACGCCTTCTAGCGTGAGAACACGCAGACGTTCGAACCGTATTTTGTTGGCATATTTGATAGAGAAAAGGCGAAAATATAGACAGCAAAGATTCGGAAAGGGACTCGGTGACATAGTGAAATCGAGGGAGTCAGAATCGGCTACATATGAAAGGGATTTGAGGCTGGGGAAGGAATGTGGTGAAGAGTCAGAGAGTAGAGATAAAAGTGAAGATGTGGTGATAGGATCTGTCATGGACGCCTTGAATAGGGAGAGTACCCGAAGGTTACCCAATTGGTCTCGAGGGGTTACCTCCTGTTGTTGTCGCAAAATATTCTCCAACCACGCCCGTGACCTAGATTCCAGCTTCAGATCAAGCCTCTGGACCCTCGGGTAGACCCCATCACCGGGCACCCCGCACGACCATAGCCTTTGTTGCCTCTGAACGACATCTGTCCAGAATTTGCAAACTAGGCTCAAGTTGGCGCATCGACGTCGATACATTCTGTATGGATGCTCCTCGTCGGGGCCAATGCCAAAATTGTAGGAGGCATACCGAAGAAAGGGAGATGAAGTATCGTAAAATTGTAGCATTTGATGCCTTATAACTGATATGGTATCCTCAGGTGGGCCTGAAATGCTTGTAAGGATCGCAGGGGACTCCAGCGAAAGCACAACTATTTGTTCCCATAGCTCGGGAGGCAGCGCAGGTAGTTGGGTTCGAACGAGCCCAATACTTTTCACTTTCTTGTATAGTCGTCTCGTTGGCGCTGTATAGCAAAGTAGGCCAAGTCCGGTCCATCGATGGAGCGCATCCTCCTCGGCGAGCGGATTGGCTTGTAAAGCCTCCCACAGGAGAACAATATGGATAATTAAAAACTCGATGAGGAGAAACCCCACCAGAATTGTCGACCATGGGGCAATTAAGGCAAGATATATGACCGCGCTGCATGTTATCAAGGTTACAACGACAGCGTTGTGAACAGATAAGAAGATTAGAATGACATGAGCAAAGACTTTGAGCTCCGCAAGGCCTCTTGCGAGAGTGTGCTCAGAAATCAAGGTCATGGTTGGGTTCCAAAGGTTCCAAGTTACTCCTCTGACACGACTAAGCGCTTCAATATCGTCGGAATCGTGAGAAAACAAACCAACTCGGATGTATGAATAGCGGGTTGGCCAATTATGAGTCCATTTGAGCGGAGACTGGCGGCGTCTGCTTGAGCTTCGCCTTCACGAACCCATTGAAAGCGTGAAGGCTTGTTGAGGCGAGGATGGGTGATGAGAGATTCGAAGAAGGGAAAGAGGGCGAGCGGGAAATACGGGACTTAGGCCTCGGTAGGCGAGCAATGGATGGGAAAATAGCTGTAATTTTTCTCATGTACATGATTATCGATTATTAGAGGCTTTATATACGCGCGAGAGCGCGAAAAGAAACGCGCAAAGGATGGAGTCGAAATGAAAGTGAAGGAGATGAGACAGAACAGAGGTGCTGCGCCGCTTAGAGAGTGTAAGATACTAGACAGGGTGTAAGAGACTAGCTATCTAGCTCCGGGGGACTCTGGCTGGCCCATGCCACGAGGGGGCGAGGGCGTTACACCATGTTGCATTCTAACTAGAGGATATTCACAGCGGATAGACGTATGTCCATGGCAGTTGTTCCTCGGCGCATACGAAAGAGCCTTGATTGAACAGTCGACAATACGTACAGGACACCGGGCTTATACAGTAGCAGGACAAAGATTCTAGAAACGGGTCTAATCAGCCCGCCCAGACGCCAATAAGGAACATTCATATACAACCGTGCCACAAGGACAGGCCAACATCACTAAATAACCGTGAAACAATGATTTATGAATAGCGACAGTGGTACGTCAATCACTCAGAGCAGTCATCTGGCGAGTAAAACAATATTTGGAGGAATGTTGCAAGAAGTACTAGATTATCTGGAGCCGTGAGGATGCAACATCTGGACGAGGCCTAACAGTCTTCTATCGCACCAAGTTTGGCACCCTCGATTGACGACGTCGGTTCCTTCTTGATCTCCACATCAGTACCCCGATGCGTGTAAAACTTGCAATGAAAATCACGGCAATTTGCCACCAAATCACCTCGGACAGTACGTCCGTATTCCAACGATAGGCTTTATTGAGGGCAATAAAACCCAAAGAACCAAGTCCGCTTAGAGCTCCGATCATGATATAGCCATGAATGGACTCGTGCGTGATAGTATTGGGGAGACCGTGCTCCAAGTGCGCCTTGCAGCTGGACACAAGGCGCGTTGCCCACGTTTCGACGAGCCGCGGTTCTGGCGGCCATTTGGCTTCTGGCTGCGATGTCGGTAGCCAGAGACTAAGCTCTGATTGCCCCAACCAAAGCGGTGATTCCTCTTGGTGACGGGGGTTTGACTATTCCGAGTCGACAGGCTTTACGATAGAATGCGATCCATTCCTCGATGTATGGGCCCCAACATGTAGGATGGGGAGTTGGGAGCGATATCGACTTGAGTGAATGCTGCGAGTCGAGAAGGGATAGGAATGGCACGGCAGTGTGGTCACTGAACATGATATTGAGAATACTGAGGTGTGAAAAGGGATGGCTCGAAGGTGGCGAGTCAGCAGATCCCATCAGCGAAGACGATGAAACCGCTAGATGGACAAGAGATGAATAGGTGCGCCAGAACTCTGAGGACAGAGTAATCTGCTGGCCGCTGATAATGAGCGAAAGGATGCGTGATGGCGTATAGATATGACCTCCCGGTGGAAAAACGAGAGATGGTTCCCTGTTTTCACCGTCACGGACCAAAAAGGCACAGTGCTCCAGTTGTGGACATTGCCAGCCTCGGAGATCCAATTCGACACACTCTAGTGTGAGGATACGCAGACGTTCAAACCGGACGTCGTTGACATACTTGATAGAGCGGAGTCGGAGATGTAGGCAGTATAAATTGGGGAAAGGGGTAATATGATTAAGGGTACCATACTCGGTCACATACGAGAGGGATCGTAGCTTTGGAAACAAACTTGGTAGCGACTCGGAAATTAGGGATAAATGTGAAGAAGTGTCCATAGGATTGGTCCTGATTTTCTGGTAAAGGGCAAGTACGCGAAGATTATCCCATTGGTGTGGGTGCGATTTGGTGTCGTGACGTCGTCGCAAAAGATCCTCTAGCCAAGTACACGACCGATTATCTATGATAAAATCGAGTCGCTGGGTCAACGGATAGACTCCATCGCCGTACTTTCCGCAGGACCATAACCTTTGCTGCCTCCTAACAATGTCCGCCCACATTGAGCAAACAAGGCTCAATCTGGTACAATGACGCCGATAAGTCCCATAGGGATGTTCCTCGTCTCGGCCAGTGTAGAAGTCGTACGCGAGATTGAGTTGAAACCGAATCGCAAATGTAGAGTCGTCATAAAATTGAAAAATTTGATGTTTTATAATGGATAGGATATCCTCGGGTGGATTATAGATACACCCAAGGATCGCAGGGGACTTTAGCGCCATGGTGAGTATTCGCTCCCATATTTCGGGAGGGAGCGCAGATAGCCGGTATCTAATGATCCCAATGGACTGCATATACCTGTACAGTCGCAATGTCGGGCCGGTATAGCGAAGTAGACTGAGTCCGGCCCAGCGGTAGAGAGCACTCTCCTCGGCGAGCGGATTAGCCATTAAATACTCCCAGAAGAGAACGAGGTGAATGACTATAAATATGGTTGGAGGGATAACTGCTAGAATTGCTGACCACGGTGCAACCAGCGGAAGATATACGACCACGCTACACGATAACAAGAGAAAAAAGACCGCATTGTGGACGATCAACTGGAGTAGAATGACATAGGCGAGAATGCTGAGCTCTCTAATACCTCCTTTGAGGGTGCGCTCAAAAGGTAAAGTCATGGTGGATTCCAATGTCAGAGTCGCTTGGTATCAAGACAATGTCGCTGGACTAGTTTGACGTTATGAGACAGTAAACTATCTGAGGACCATAAGTAGAATAACATTCCTCCGAACACGGCCTCTGAGTTTGATGTCGATCTCTTGTGAGGATCTAATGTGACCTCTAGCTCGGAGAGATTCCAAGGGAATGTGATTAATTCATTCTTGGTGCTCGTTCTTTGCAGTTCAGCCAATTGGACCCGACCACTCTCGACCATAGTCGTCAAAGCGCAAAATGGATACTAAATCTCTGCCAATTTCTAGCCCCAGCATGTATATTCTTCCTCAAATCACTGTTCAGCATGACATTACCGTCGTGATGGATGATGTCCGAGACGGCGTCGTAACCAGCGGCTCGGAGGACGTCTGGATATCATGCTATCTGCAAGGTCACGAGAGTGTACACGGCAAACTGCGCATCTCCAAAGAGCCTAGCGGCGTCTCATTTCATGCGATGCAAGGTGTCGAGTGGCAAGGGTCGACGACGGTCAGCACCAATCCATCTTTGTCCAAGGTATTTCCTGACTTTGACATTACCCAAAAAGGCGGATTTCCGGGTGTCATGCCCGTCCCTTGGGATAGATCCAACACCTGTTAGGCTTGCTAAGCGCGTCTACAATCCAACCGGGGGCCAAAAGGTATGTGAATGAATCTACCATCCTCTCTTCAGGGCACTCTTGTAGCGTAAGAGGTTTGCCTCGATTCAGTCATCGACTTTTTGGTCATTTCCAAACGCTTCGGGCGCAGATAATGGGAAAGCCCTGGATAGGCGAGGCTACGTCCACCCGTCGAGGTCGAATACTCATCGGCAGCATCCGGTGTTTGTCGAGATATATAACCGAACCCTACCCTAGGCCCATCGTGCTCTACCACCTTGACGTGCTCCCATCCCAGGCGTAGAGTACGATGGGTCTTCGTCTGCTCCGTCACTTCCCGGGCAAAGCTCTCATGTAGATCAAACCCGGCGCGCTGGCGCAGTGAGACGAGGACCGATCCACCTCTCGCCACTTTTTGGGCTGTCGGCCAGTACACCTTGGGGGTTTCTTTTCCATTCCAAACCTTACTACAGGCTCTTTTCTTCCTAATCTATGGGTTTCTACGATGAGATTGCTGGCTGATCACTCTTCCCATCCTACACTCCATTTGTTTCACACAACCAGAAAATTACTGCATTTGATATATCGCCTGATGGGTCAATCTTCGCAACGGGCTACGACGATGGGACAATCCTAGTCACTCCAGCATCCGCCACATCCTCAGAGCCGCGCCGGATAGCAAAAACGCATCTATCGACTGTCCTCTCTGTCCTCTTCTTTCCATCCTCCATTGTTCTGCTCTCCACTTCCTCTGACCTCTCTGCTGCTGTTCACGACGCTAACCTTGCTTCCTCATCTACCCTCTCTACTGTGCGCTCATTGCGCGCACATTCGGCCGGTGTGACCGACTGCGCTATAATAGATCGCGGCAAGAATGTGGTTAGTTTCGGTCGAGATGCCTGTGCGCGACTATGGCATGTGGGGGAGGGGAGAGAAATTGTTGGGCGTCGATGGCGGGCTCCCAAAGGCTCACCGATCCTTTGTGGGCATGTCGACGCCGACTGGAATTCGGTCCTTGCTGAAGGGAACGAAGCCAGGACTAGTACACAGGTCCTGGACGGAGAAGTAGGGACATCTGGCAAGGTTGCCTTTGTCGGACTTCAAGACGGCACCATTCGTGGGTATGAATTGAGTACGGGTGTACCTCGATTCTATTCGTCGGGTGCACTTGCAAAGGAGAGGCGGACGCCCATCGACTCGATCAACTATTCAGCTCATCACGGCACCCTGGTTGCAGGGACAAGAGATGGCGTCGTCTTCATCTGGAACCTCCGGAGTTTGGCTCTGTCTAATGAGACTAGAGAGGGTGAAGACGAAGAACGAGATGTGCCGCCCACCGTCACGCTGCGTCGCAACAAGGGAGGAATAGAAAGCATCGTCTTTGGTGCAGTATCGACGGGTTCCCTGCCGAGCATCCTCTTTGGATCGGCAGATGGTCTACTCTGCCGGGTAGGGTTTACGGCCAACGACGAGCCGCGTCTGTTGGAGGAATATGTCGGGGTTGAGTCTGGCGATGGAATTCGGTCTGTCCGAGTGTCTGTGGTCGAGGGGGTGGAGATGGTGTGGTGTGCTTCCGACGACGGCAATGTGCGGCGGTACTAAGTGTATAAAGTGCTTTTATTATTTACATATTCTATTAATTGAGTCGTCTGTGAACTATAGCAAAGTGGGGTTCCACTAAGCACACGGCAGCCTTTCCCTTCTTGGTCCCTCCCTCGACCTCGTCGTCTCGCCAACGGCGCCCAAACGGCCTTGGATCCACTGCAGCCGTCTATTCTACTTTCATAAGCACCTCACAGCGTCTTTTCTACGGCCATGGCGACTTCGACTTCGTCCCACGGCGGAACATCTGGCGGTGGAAACTCGAGCATCATTGGTCAACACTTTCGAGTTGGCAAAAAGATTGGCGAGGGTAGTTTTGGTGTCGTCTTTGAGGGTCAGTCATCGTCCCATTCTAGCTCCAACTCGTATCGCCCGTTCGTCATACGCAGTGGGATCCAGCCGCAGACAGTGGCCACTAAAAACTCGATACAGGCGTCAACTTGCTTAACGGACAGCTCGTCGCCATCAAATTTGTGCGTCTCCAGCCCCAGTCGGCTACCATCTCAGGTTCGGGTTTTTACTCACTAGCCCGTGTCTAGGAACCTCGCAAGTCGGACGCTCCACAGCTACGAGACGAGTTTCGTAGCTACAGAACACTCAACGGCACCCGTACGTCGCTCTCTTAGTCCACGCTTGACCCGCTCGGCCTCGCTAACCGCGCTTTTGCTGGTAGCCGGGATCCCCCAGGTTCACCACTTTGGTCAAGAAGGTCTTCATAATGTCCTAGTAATTGACCTCTTGGGTCCGAATCTCGAGGATTTGTTCGACATGTGCGACCGCAAGTTTACCGTCAAGACGGTCGCCATGTGTGCTAAGCAAATGGTATGTTTTCATCTCAGAACGTGCATTGCCTCTGCCCGATATGCCACGCTCTGGACCGCCTCGATGATTGCTAACCGCCCATGTGCGTGTTTCTGTGTAGATTACCCGTGTTCAAGCGATCCACGAAAAATCGCTCATTTATCGCGATATCAAACCAGATAATTTCCTCATCGGTCCCGCTGGAAAGAGCAGTAACATGATTTACGTGCGTCGACAAGTTTTGCGTTTTACCCACGGGCTTTTGCTTATCCGCGCCGCAGATGATAGACTTTGGCATGGCAAAGCACTATCGAGATCCAAAGACCAAACAACACATTCCTTACCGTGAACGCAAGTCTTTGAGCGGAACTGCGCGTTACATGTCCATCAACACCCATCTCGGCCGCGAGCAGAGTCGACGCGATGACTTGGAAGGACTCGGTGCGTCGTATACCTATACAACAAATGTTGTTCCTAACTTTGGCGCCAGGTCACGTGTTTATGTACTTTTTGCGCGGCGGATTGCCGTGGCAAGGGCTCAAGGCTGCGACAAACAAACAAAAGTACGAGAAGATTGGGGAGAAGAAGCAGAGTACGAGCATCCAAGAACTCTGCGAGGGCTTCCCTGGTTAGACTTTTTCTGCTCATCTTGCCGGTGCTCACCCTCTATCAGAGGAATTCGCCATTTACCTTAACTATGTTCGAAAGCTGGGCTTTGAAGAACAGCCCGATTATGACTTTTTGCGAGATCTCTTTGCCAAAGTACTGGCGAATCTGGGAGAAACCGATGACGGCGTCTTTGATTGGATGTTGATCAACAACGGCGCCGGGCCATTTGCGACCCCGACCACGAATACAATTGACCGGCATATGCCCCAGGCTGGTGGAGGAACTGGCGGTGGGAGAAGACATCGCACGAGCGGTCAACCTGCTGGTCCGGCTCGACAAGGCTCGAGAAGAGGTGGTCGGCCAGGACAGCTGGACACTACTCTCGCTGTCGGTACCGCTCAGGGCATGGGTCCCCAATCCGGAGATCCTAGACTCGGACGCGGTGCACCGAGTCCGAGTCCACTCCTCGTTAATCCACCCGCAACTGGCCGTAGGATGAGCGGTGGTATGGGTCACCCGTACTCAAACGCCGCTGCGTCTCCTGGTGCACCACAGGGTTACAATGGCTCTGCAGGTAATATTGGGCAAGGAGCCCACGCGAGAGGCATGACTGGGGACGATACTTTGGGTTACCAGAGCCAAGGTCGAACCAGTGCCATGGGGTACTCGCGTGGTTATGGAAGCAACGTTGCGGTTCGCGGTGTCGGTGGGCCTAATGCCTCGGGAACGCTGGGTACTGGACAACATCATGGCATGATGCAAGGCAACGGCATGAACCCCGTGCCAGAGGAGCCGCAAAAGAAGGGTATTTGGGCCATCCTCTGCTGCCGATGAACAACTCGATCTTTCTCAACTATCGTGACATATTTATCTCAACGTCCCTCACCACCGACGACCGGCTCGTTTTCTTTCCCGTTTCTCACCAGGGAAAGAGCGACGCCTAGGATTTTGCGCTCGCTCATTTCCCCTCCAACTTTTGGCTTGCTAGACCACTGGTACCCTGTTATTTCATTTTCTACCTCGCGTCTTACACTCGCGTCTACCACTTCCCCATTTATGCCGTTCATGACCCCTCCGAACCCCCGTCCGCGTGCGGCCGGTAGCCCAGGATAGTGCGATATCATGATGCATGTAGGGTATGTTTCTATACAATTGGACTAATGATGACGACTTGTACTCTATTGCGTCTTGCCGTCATTTGCGTTACAAAATCCATCTTGAACCCAATCTCGACATATGGCCGCAGCTGCAGCGAGGACAGATGAATCATGGGTTATTGGCTTAACGGAAGATATCTCCCATTTATTTTGTTAGATGGCAAACTAAAGACGCTTCCCTTGAATAGACCAGGTGCTATCGGTCCTTGGAGATGAGGTTCTAGCGAAAGATGAAGAACAGTCTGCACGAGATTTCGTGAGCGACTATGATCCCATACAGTATTTGCGCTCATGTTTTCAAGGTCACCTTTTTGAACAATCTCATTGCGGTCTTTCCCAGCCTGAAGCGTCGGCCACTGTATATACTGGGATCAGCTATGCCGGGGTCTTTATCGTGCGTTCTTCACAGCTAAAAGACTCACGCGCCGTAGCCATATAGTAGAGTAATATAAGTATATCATTAGAAGAGTGTACTGTGCAAAGAAAAACAAATAACCATTGAGTTCAAACCCATCCAATCTTCAGCAAGCAGTAAGTGACTTCATCCGCCCGCCCGATTCCCTTGCGCCGCTCGAGATGTTGAGATTCGAGAACACCCAGAGTCCAATCACCTTGTCTTTCAAATGTATCCTCGGACGAAATGGACCTCGCCTCCGCAAAGGCTGCGGCGATACTGCGCACCTCGGCCGAATGAGTTGGACGGATTGGATACATCAGCCAAAAGATTCCTCCTCGTCTCTCTGTCACACTCGAACTGTCATCGTTTTTGCTCCCTGAGGGTCTTTTGAGGACCTTTTCGACAACAGCCTTGATAAGTGGCGCGTGCTCGGGTTCATAGACGATATCGGCCCCGAAGATGATGTCGTACTTCTCAGAGTCTTCCACCTCTGGACAGTCTACCCAGTCGAGCGCCTTGGCAAGGAGAGTCGGGCGTGGACGACCGTCGTGCAAGGCAGCGGCAGGACGGTTGAGTTCGAGGTTGAACGCCAGGTTGGAGAGCACGGATGGATGATAATCTGTCGCGAGAATGGACACTTCGTTCCACGGGTTCACGCCACTCCTCGACGTGACGTACAGCATTTGGTATTCGAGCAGACGCCACAGAAAGAGGGATAAAAGCCCAGTACCAGCACCGAGTTCGAGTATGCGTAACGTCCCGTTCGTCGCGGCTGAACGGCGAGCAAGGTCCAGCCCGAAGCGTGACGGTACGTCGGAGATGAGCTGACAGAGAATTGGCGCACTCCCCCACGTCTGGAGACCGACGGCTGTGTGATCTTGAGAGGGCAACGAGTCATCCTTGAGCTGAATCTGGAATGACATTGGTGAGCTGGGTCGGGGCTTTGATGCTGTGAATTTGGGTGCAAATGTAAAGGACCTCGTAACGGCACCCGACGCAGAGGAGCCAGAGCAGGCAGCGAGGAGTGCAGATGCTTTTTCGACGATAGCCTCTCTGTTGGACGCGCCGTCGTCTTCACCGCTGCTGGCGTCGATCCATTCCTCTGAGAAAGAAACAAGACCCGTGAGCCATTTCATGGCGTAGGTACGCTCAAATTCGTCCGCTCTGAGCGTGTCAAGCTCGGTTGTTTGAGAGGGGACATCGAGGTGAGCAGTCGAGAGAGTATTCGCAAGGGACTCGACGGCTGCTTGGAGTGCCTTGTAGTCATCGTCTTCGCCTAGAATCGCTGTCAGCTGACACTCAGGCAGGACGAATAATCGACGAACTGTCATCCTCATTGTCCGAAACGACGACCGAAGTATAGCCAGAGTCGTGTACTGAGACGGACTTCTTCTGACTAACCCATCCTCCACCTTTGCGAGAAAACTTGATTTGCGGTGTCGCGACGGTGAACTGGGTGCCGAGGACTTGCGGTGTGTAGATGTGGGCAAGTTGTGAGACCAAGTCCTCCATTTCCGCCGTGGAGAGCATCAGTGCCCTTTTTACAGGAGGCAAGAGCACACTGGGCGGTCTGAGCGGCTGGGTATTGTGCATGTTGGTCAAACGTTTGATCCAAAGGGGCACTGGGGATACTAGATTGCGATAAAGATTGCAAATAAACGTCGGGGAGACTGATTTTGAGCGTGTTAAGACTTGATAGGGACTGTGGCTGCTCGGATTGCTGGCGGTGACTTAGAGGATGAATGCGAAGACGAGCGTTGAGGAGACAACTGGATGTTTATTGAGTTGTCTCCCCTTCAGAAACCATCGCTTTTGCGCATTTTGAGCAGAGAAGTCGTGGTTCAAGTCGTGGTAGGGAGCAAGAAAAAAAAAGCCACCGTGGCTGTTCGGACCGTAGCCGGTGGATTGACTCGCACTTACACTACTTTGAGATGACGAGCATATGGTGGCTGACATAGAAGACTTTGTCAATGAGCCCACACTCATCCAACTCGAATATGCCTTTGCACATTGCAGCCTCAGACACTGGCTCAACGCAAGGCTCGGTCCACTCCAAGACATTCCAATTGCACCCATGGCGGGTAATCACCCAGTCGATGGGTTTTCACACTCCCCAGAGGAGAGAGCCTACATATGACTCCAAATGCAAGATGAAAGAGGCTCAGTTGGCTACAACGTCTGTCGGACGCCGTTCGGAGGAGGCGACAAAAGCTGATTCAAAGTGACCAGTCATTGGGTGAGCGGCCACCAGTCCATTTCCGATGGCGGCGAAATTCCCAGAGGTGAGAATGGGGCGCGTTTGACCAGCATTCCCAACTCCTCCGCCGCGTGTCATTGTAATCTGAAAGTCATCTCACGACTCCTTCGTTCCGGTCATCTGATCTGGTTCATTATCCTGTCGTTCAATTGGTGGAAATAGCCATGTTAGGAATCTAAAAACACCTATTGGCCGGTTAAAACATGATTGTAAACAGACACCAAGCGACATACTCGTCATGCAAGAGCCCGTTCCACTTCGTCCTCTAGTTTCTCGTCCTTTTGGGCTCCACGACCAAACCCAAACCAGCTGCTCAACGACGATGACTTTTGCTCCGAGACGCCACCACCTAGTCGCTTGATCTCTGCGGGTGTGATCGAATGCGGGCGAGTTTCATTTCCGAGAGGATACGGGCTAATGGGGATGGGCTATAGGCAACGATTAGCGACTGAACTTGGAGTTTTGTGGACCACTGACCGACTTGTCAAAGTCGCGCTCAAAAGATTCCAATCTCTCCTTGAGCTTTGCACGGTAGAGTTGCATATGGTCGTTTGTCGCTCCGCCCTTTTTGACGTAGCCAGTCTCATCGTCGGAGAGCAAGGTAGCGAGTTTTGAACGCTTTTCTTGTCTTTCCTTGGCACCTTGAGCGAGACTCATCTTTTCAAAGTCTTCCTCCTCGAGAAGTCCGCGATTTCGTTGCAAGAGCAAACGTCGACGGGCTGGGAGAGGGTCAGAAAAGAGCAGAGTATGCAAATATTAGAGAATACCCAGGATTTCTTCCTGTCTGAGTTCGAGATGGTGAATAAAGTAGCCCAGGACAGCCCAGAGTGGAACGGCAATCATATATGGCCTCAGGGCTATGAGGAAACGGAGATTAGCAAAGCCAAATAACTCCTCATATGACCTACGTGCTGCAAAGACAGGTCTTCGCTGGATTCCCCGATGCCATGCATGCGCTGTGATGCCAAATGCGCTCCAACCGGCCATGTTGGTGGCCAATCTGGTCCCATCGACTGGATTCTCGACCCAAAATCTCTCCTTTCCACCCAAAATGGACTCGAGTGTCTTCTGCCACGCCGAGGCCTCGTCTTTGAGTTTGTTGTCGACGGCCTTGATAGAGTGTTTTGTGGATGTGAGCGTGTGTTCTACAGCGTCTGAAGCCGTATGGAGTGCATGTTCTGCCTCGTGTATCAGTTTCTTTGCGGCGTCGCTGTCGGCCATAATAACAGCGGACACGGTCGAAACCAAGATGAGTCCAGCCTCGCATCCAAACCATCTTGACGCCCGCCACTGACCGCCATTTCTCAGACGATAGACGAGGCCATCTAGACGACGTAGAACACGCTTATACAACCATTCTACGCATCAATTCATCCACCGCGCTTCTGAAGAACATCGGCAGACATGGCCTATGCAGGGAATGATCCACTACAAAAGATTGAGACAGCAAAGATCAAAAAGGAAGAAGCAGACAATGCGTTCAAACAAGGAAATCTCCAGACAGGTCAGCTCCATTCCTCACCCATCCCCCCCGACACAAAGCTCACGACGCCGATTTGCAGCTCTCCTCAAGTATCACGAGGTCTGTACTCTATCTTTGCCATCCATGTCCACAGCTGCCCATGCCACTCAACTATTCCACAATCTTCCATCGCTTCCCCGCACGGCGCCTTTGGAATCTTCTGCCATCGCATGACAGACGCTGATATCCCGATTCACCTACAGGCGTTAATGTATCTCCAAGGTCTCGACAAGTCAGTCTCGCTAGTATCCCCTGTGGCTCGAGTCTCAACCAGTCTTGTAGGAACATGCTGAATGCAATGTCTGGTGGATCCTCTGCAAAATCTCCACCAGCAGAAGTATCAGACGGAGAAGATGAGATTGAGACTCCTGGCGTAAAGGCAAGGAAGGAGGAACCAGAGAAGAAGGAACTCAGCGAAGTGGGTGACTCCTCTACATAAACCTACGCTAAACGCATCTAGGTCGACGACCTTCTTTCCAAGATTTACTCTAACCAGTCTGCCTGCCATATCAAGAAGCAAAATTGGAAGCGAGCATTAGAGACTGCCGAAAAGGTTTTGTGTAGTTCTTTATGAGTGACCCTAGCTCACTGTACCGCAGTCAATGAGCAAGAATCCGGAAAACTTCAAGGCCCAGTTCCGAAAGGGCAAGGCACTAGCAGAGCTCGGCTATGTGGAAAAGTCTCTCGCGACGCTAGAAGAACTCTTGAAAAAGAATCCAGCCGGTATGTACCACTACTCCCCGCCATCTCGCCACTGACCCCCTTCTCAGACCAAGCCTCTATCAACGCCGAAATTGCGCGAGTAAAGGCTGCAGACCGTGAACGTGAGAAAAAGCACAATCAAAAGTTCAAGGGATTCCTGAACAAAAAGACTGCGCCGTAAGTATGCTGGTCGCGCCTCGCACTACCCTTTTGATTCCTAACCTTAGTAAATCCTTCGACTCGGTATCCTCTACACCATCAAATACGTCGTCTAGTTCTGTCCAAAGTACCGAATCAGAGGCGAGCACCGCGTCTGTCGCGAGTAGCACGGGTACAGTGCCAGGTATGCTCCGGCTTTCGGCCTACGCTCCCCAAACTAACCTAGGTCCAGCACCGAATGCCACTTTGGAGCCAAGTGGTCTCGTTGAAGTGAGCGAAGAAGAGTTTGAAAAGGCAAAACGCGCAAATGCTCGGGCGTAGACGAGTGATTGTGGGCATAAACAAAATCTTATACCTAATGTTCTTGTACACTCTTTTCTTGTCCATCGTCTCGAATGCATTTTTTGGTGAAGTTTGCAAACTTGAACCCCTACGCGAATGTCCTCGGTTTCGCGCCCAGTCGAGGGTCATGTAAATCAGGATTCTAATGCCTCAGATTTGCGGGAAGGAGTGCAGAAACAGTCGCCTGAACTTACAGTACGTCACAAACGACCCCTTGGACGCCCGATACTGACTCGAACGGATGAGCTGCGCGCAGTTTTACTGGGACTTGGAGTAGGATGTCTCATCGCATTCACTAATCTGTATCTCGGGCTTCAAAGCGGATGGGTCAGCATGTGAGCTCATACAACCACTGTTAACCAAACATCCAACTTACGCCTCCAAAAGGATGTCCATCCAATCCGCGTTGATAGGTCGACTCCTTGGCCTTCTCTTCGAGCGCCCTTTTACACCCGAGGAAAATGTCGTGCTTCAGACGACAGCAGTTGCGACTGGGACGATGCCACTTGCGGCTGGGTTCGTGGGTATCATCCCAGCTCTTGGGTTATTGGAAGTGGAAAAGGACGGATCTGGGCCTGTTAGTTTTACGTGGGGGACGGCTATTGCGTGGAGCTTTGGTATTGCGTTCTTTGGGTGAGTGCGACTTGCCAACTAGATTTGTATCTCACCACGCGCAGTGTTTTCTTGGCTGTACCTCTGCGTAAGCAGACCGTATGTCGACGATATCTCAGATGCGCGTGTCTCAATCCCTATCCAGATCATCAAAGAAAAGCTCCCGTTCCCATCCGGGACAGCGACGGCTCAACTCATTTCTGTACTCTATCAACACCCTCTGCGCAAAGAAGCTGCTCCGAAGCAAGAGGCCCGTCCGACGACTGAACCTGCAGAGGAGGCGCAATGGCTTCTGCATGAAGAGGTCGATGCGAGTCTACAACCGGAACAAGGTATCGCTGCTGAAGTCGAAGCGCGAGACGAGGATTCGTCGGTATCTGTACAGCAAGGCTGGTCACCCCTTGTTTGGAGCTTTGCTGCCGCGTGCTTTATCACTGTATGTCATTCCGTCTCTCTTGTTCAAATCCATCTCATGCGCAATAGATCCTCTCGTATTTCTTTCCCGTTGTGTTCGCCATGCCAATCTTTGGCCTCTACCTCGCTCGGGAGTGGTTATGGTACTTCACCCCGAGTCTATCATATGTCGGACAGGGTAATTGACGTATTTAATGTCAAAAAACTCATCGCTCACTTTTCTAGGTATTATTATGGGTTTCCCGACGACAGTGTCCATGAACTTGGTCAGTCCTCCAGCCGTTTCCAATGAATACAGAATGATACCATCCAGGGCATGTTTGTCGGATGGGCAATATTATCACCGTTGGCTAAACATAATGGATGGGCACCTGGAAAAGTGGGAGACATGTCCAATGGAGGTCGCGGCTGGATTCTGTGGATCTCCCTCGCGATCATGACCGCCGACAGTCTCGTTTCTCTCACGCCAGTCTTTGGAGAAATAGTTTCTCACCTCTTGAAGTCTTTCAAATACGATGCTCCGATTCTTGGTATCGCTGGTGTCAAGAGCGACGAAGAGGTTGAGCCTCCTGCGCGGCTTATCCCTCGTCGCTGGGTTATATGGGGACTTGTCATCTCCGTTACTGGGGGAACGCTAATAGTGTGGCTCGTCTTTGGATACGAGGGCATCAAGCCGTGGGCGACGCTACTCGGGTTTGCTCTCGGTGGTGCCATGAGCCTGCTCGGGTACGTTGTCTCCTCGAGTGATAGACGCCGCTAACAAATCATAGAGTCAGAGCTCTTGGAGAAACCGACCTGAATCCCGTCAGCGGGCTCGGGAAGATCAGCCAGTTGTTCTTTGCAGTCCTTCAGCCAGGCAATGTCGTAGCAAACATTATCGCAGGAGGTGTAGCGGAGGCTGGTGCACAACAGTGAGTGTAATTCATGGTCCAATTCCTCCCCTCACATCCAACAGGGCGGGTGATCTCATGCAAGACTTTAAGACGGGTCATCTCGTTGGAGCATCACCACGAGCACAGTTTCAAGGCCAACTCATCGGTTCGCTCGTATCCATATTCGTCACTACGACCGCTTTTATTCTTTATTCCAACGCCTATGAGATTCCTGGGCCAAACTTTCCCGCACCAACTGCCTACGTTTGGCTAAACCTCGCCCGTCTCTTACGCTCGAGCAGTCTCCCTCCACATGCTGGCGTGTTCATGTCCGTTTTCGGTGGCGCGGCTGCGCTTTCATCTGGCATTAAGGCGTGGGCTAGTCACGGCCGCAAACCGAGATGGGTCAAGTGGATTCCATCCGGCGTCGCATTCGCTATTGGGATGCTGAATACACCCAACTTTGCCATTGCTCGACTCCTGGGTGGATGTGTCGAGCTGTGGTGGAGAAGGAAATACATGAGGAAGATCAAGGCAGCTAGAGACGGCGAGGATGAGGAGAATGAAGATGGACTAGGAGAACTCGCTATTGTGATCATCGCGAGTGGGTTCGTTCTCGGTGAGGGAATCGGGAGTATCGTCAATTTGACGTTGAGGATCATGGGCTTTCGCGAGCTTAGTTGTTGGGGATGCGCAAAAGGTTTGTGTGGTGGATGTCCATAGTACTCTTTATACAAGCTGGAGTACGAACCATTATCTATCACATTGAGGAAAGAGGAATGGGCTTGAAAGCTAATTAACCAAGTGGCCGTGACGATTCTATAGAGTTGATACAGATGATAATCCGAGCTCCTTTGTAACCATAGAGCGTCCTTTATCAATCCCGGACACGCTCTCAAACGACTTGATGAGCGTCTTCTGTCCCTCGTCGATCCTATGGCGGCAAGTGAGTTGAGAGGATTGGATGGTGACATTGCAGGCATACCACTGCACTTTATGGCCATCTCTCTCGATAGCAGTTCGGATGGGTGCCCAGCTGAAACGTGCGATAGTTGGAAACCCAAACGTCTTGTCCAGGTGCTCTGCGATCCAGGCTTTCGTATTAGGGTCGGATGGGTAACCTGAGCCGAGTTCTGTGCCTTTCCCCCACGTAGCTTCGCCATCTATCTCGTTTCGGGTTGCATTTGAACCAGTTCTCGTCGCCTCTTCCCAAACCCACCCCTCGACCAAGTAATCTCGCGTAACTTTAGCAGCGACACTCGCCGCGCCAACAATCTTGTATAGCGAGTCGGCTTTGTTGCGGACAGTGATCTTGAGCGTCCGAAAGCGCGATTGGAGATAGGCTTGGTATTTCTCTGCGGGACCGAGTGCGTCGACGTAGACTTCGCTTATGTCCAGTGCATATGGTTCTGATAGAAGGGACTGGAGAAGTGCGATGGTAGCGTTTTGTGATTGCGTATTCAAATTTACAGGGGGTCGGCGGAGCATCCCGCTCGAGACGGCCTGTGGACTAGGCCATGAATGAGACGACTCTGAAATGAGGAGATGTGCCTACCTTATGACGCTCACAGCCCATCCCATGTTTGTGGTATCTTCGCTCAAGGCTTTCAAAAGTTCAACGCGCGTCTCATGCGTCAGAGTTTTGGAGTCTAAATCGGTGAAAAATGAATTCCTTTCAACTATGAATGGGAAAGTAACAGACCATCGAACCCCATCTCCGCCAACGACCCGTCGACAAACGCGACAGGACAAAAGGCCATCCCATACACCAAGGGACCAAGTGCAGGTCCGCGACCAGCTTCATCTACACCGACGGCATATGGTCCAACCGCGGTTGGTTTGGGCGATATCCACTGGTAGGACGCTGTCAAGGATGCGCCTGGTGCAGGCAGCGATGCAGGTCTAAATCCGTGGACACCCTGTCCGTCATCTTTGTCGCTTGGGTGCTCAGGCTGACTTATTTCCTCTTCCCCTTCATCGTCAGAGGGTGAGATTGGAGAAGCTTGACTGGTCGCCGGCCGTGAGCCACCATCTGTAAGAGTATCCTGAGGTTGTTGCATGTCTACTTCCATTGCAATTGCGTCTTCCGTATCAAGAGTGTCGCTCATGGTTCAGTCAGCGTTGTGGAGATTGGGAAAAAATATCGAAGTTGGATTCAAGAAACGAGTTCCACATGCCGCCAGCAAGGACTAGCTGACACGTTGTAGTACGTTGCATACATTGTGTTAGAAGACGCATAGGAGGGTATAAGACTGGTACAGGTATCATACATCTGAGTGCCATAGGACGAGCGATGAGATTTCACGCCGGTCACGCAGGGGTTGTTGGGGGAGTTGCCGGTCCATAGAAGAGAGTCGAGCTCTTTCTCTTCCTCAAGCGTGGCTTCGCCTTCTCGCCGTTTGTCAATTGCTTCACCATCCTGTCGAGAATCAGTCATCAGGCAGAGAGACCCATATATCCAAGAGACTCACAGTCCTTGTCTCTTCATCATCGCCAGGCACTTGCGTTCCACATAGTACTGCACGGAAGCCCATTGCGCAAACATTGCCCGTTTCTCCCGTTCGAATGTAGTCTGGAGCCGCTCCGTAATTTGAACGTTGATAATCTGGTCGATGATGTTTAGTTGTTCTCGCAAAATGCTGAGAATCCGAAGAGGGATCAGGCATCCCAGGAGACCAATCGACCCGAACCACACGGCTGCGAAAAGACTAGCGGCACCCATGCTCGTGCTGTAAACCATCAACTCGTGCTGCTTCTGCCTCTTGAGAATTTCGAGCCGTTCGGGCGGTTGGGTTTTGCAGTGTTCTGCAAATGGCAGACTTTCAAAGTGAAGGAGGTTCTTGAAGGTCAACGTTGGATCCATGGAGTCCTGGAAACTTGGTGAGTGAAAATCATCCCATGAGAGACGATCAAATGCGCTCACTTGGCCTTGGAATGTCGAGTGGGGGCCGTTAGGACGGGAAATGAGAGACTGTGTGCATGTCTATATATAAATTTACCCCAATGGCAATCTCAGAGGCGGGCGACCGACTGCCACATTTGACAGTTCGAGGCGGGCCCGAATTTTGCGCGTCATGGAGCAAATTATTCGAACCCTCCTCATGTATATGCTAATGAGACCCCGTGAGCTCAGTCATGGATGTCTCGCGTGCATCCGCCACTTTGCCGCAGCTCTTATAGGGCGGGCGTAGCACTCTCCATGTCGCGTCGGCGATCAGAATAAAAATTCTTTCAACCAATAGGCAAACCATGTGCAACTTTGCATGTGTTGTGGTCAAACCAACCCGCTTCGAGGCTGGACCCAGCGCCTCATCCCTGATGAGTGACGTTGCATAACGTAAATCGCAGATAACGATTCCACTTTGATCTATTAGCAGCATATCTCACCGGGACTGGATGAGTTTCCGTCAGAACGTCAAGTTTGGCTTCAAAGAACCGTATCCACTTGTCACCAGGAATGGGTAATAAACTTTAAGAACATATTGTAGTATGTACATGGTATCAATGCCTTGTGCATGCGGCGCATAGAGGTTATATAGTACAAAACTAAAACTCTGGGATACTATAGAGAGCATCCAAGCAACCCGTGTTCGGCATGCCCTATGCTCAACTGTCACCAAGTGACAAGGAAAGTCTAAGTATTTCACGTTGGAATTGAGAGGGAAGTGGTTGGGAGAGATGCTAGACTTCCTGAAGGCGTTATTAAGGGTGTTATCGGCTCATAAACAGCGGGTTTGCTCTTCTCTTCTTCTGATGCAGCCTTGGCTTCTTGAGTCTTGACAATTGCTTGAGTAGCCTATCAAAGTGTCAGCATTCTAGGAGACTAGGTGTATCCCATGAGACTTACAGCTGCGGTCACTCCATTAGGCAGCCCGTAGAGCAACACAACGGACTGCGTTAAAGGTTTGTCTCTCTCCCTTTCTCTTTCTTTCTCCCTTTCCCTTTCCCATGCAGCTTGTTGCTTTGCTATTTCTTTCTCGCGAATTGCTAGTTCGATGACATTAAGTTGCTGCTTGTAAACATCGATTTGGCGGAAAGAGATTGCGCAGCCCAGGAGGGGTATGGTTCCAAAAGAGACTGTCGCGACGAGGGTAGCACCCATGCTACCGCTGAGGAGCATTATTTGATGATTCTTCGTCTCCTTGAGAGCCACAAGTGTTTCAATCGGCAAATTATTGCAGCGTGCAGTGTATTCCGCATTCGAGAAGTGCCAAAAGTTCTTAATTGTTGGCTTTAGGTTAATCATTGCTTTTGATTCGGATTAAGTGAGAATGGCACAATAGGACTTGATCGGAGCTTGCTCACCATAGATCGTCCTACGACCAGCGTCTTCCGTAAGGACAGGAAGTTTTTTTGGGGCACGCATAGAGCTTTCCTATATTTATTTCTTCCAGGTCAACCTCGGAGGCGGGAAGACACGTTACTCGTGGCAGCTCGACTGACCCAATCTCGCGCACCTGGTACACACTCCCGACAGCTCTCGCACACGCGACGTGACAAAGGTTAAATCGCCGCCGGTTTGCATGCAGCTGCCACTTTCCGTCCCGCCCATATAGGAATCAAGCAGTCTGCTGTAAACCAGCGTTGGTTAGGAGGAGTAATGAAAATTTGCGACTTATTCGACGCACCATGTCAGTCTCGCTGCAATCACGCACATGCCCATGATCCAAACCAACCCGCCCCCAGAGGTCCGGCAAACGCCAGCTCGGCTCCAAAGTGCCCTTGCTCAAACGTAACGTTAGATGGGCATTATCTCTCCCGACAATCCCCGCCACTTTTATTCTCGAGACGTTGCCCCTGAGGAGGGAAAGATCCCCCGCCTCCATTTGATGGCACTGTATGACAACACGAATACAGTCCATAGAACAATCTACCACATATATACACCGAAAAATCCAGCTACAATGGCCAAAATCCCCACCTTGATCGAGCCATCTGTCCTGACCTGTGCTCCAGACGAAGACGGTCCGTCCAAGCTGCCGGGCACGACCAAACCGTCACCCGTAGCACTCGCAACGGGGACATCCGGTGCCGTACGCGTCGCCATGTAACTCGCCCACTGTGCCCACTTGTCCGCACCAAAAGTCCACGTTCCCTGAGTTCGGTACGAGCCAGTATAAGCCACAGTGGCCGTGAGGATGCCCTTGAGGTACTCGGTGTGTACACCTCCAACTACGGTCACACTCCCACCCGACGAGTTGTTGGAAAGGGGAACGACGGATCCAGTCGAGTTTGACCCGAGGATAAACTCTTTGAAGAAAGCGTACGCCTGGACAAATGTCATTCAATAAGACGTATGCCAAATAACCCTGAAGAAACGCACAGCCTTTGGACGATCAGCCGGCACCATGTGACCTGCGCCGTCGAACAATGCATACGTCACATTGCGCTCCTGGTGCACAATCCCAGCAAAGTTTCCATCCACATCGCTAAAGGGCGTGCTAGGCCGCGCAGTAAACCCACGAATACCACCAAACGTCATATTCTGAATGGCCACTACACGAGGATCAGTGAATCACAAACTCGAGAGAAAGAAGGGGACGTACGTTCCGTCCCTCGATGTCCAACGAGCGTGTCCTCATTGCCCGAAAAAAATACAATGGGAACGCGCTTGGCGAGATCTGACAAAAACGTCTGTGGCTCGGGACCTGCAGAAAACCAATTAGCGCCACCTTGAAATTGGCCATAGCTACGTACTAGGATCTCCCCAAGCGTTTCCACTCGCACTGGAAACGCCTAGAAAGACAGGGTGTCAGAAAGAACAAAAATGGGCTGGTGTCCAAAAACGCACCAGTGCCGCTGGCGGACCCAAAGGGATACGGCTGTGACATGACATAGTTCTTCCTCGGTGCGTGAAGAGCCGCTCGCACCGCTGGAACTATGAGGCGAGAGTGAGTGCTAGAGTCCCAATCAACGATCGCGAAACGTACTGTTGAGATACGACTCGGGGTCTTCGATTGCAGGCGGACCAATCGCATCCGTGAAACGATAGACCTGCACCTCTGTTAGTCAACAATTGTGGGGAGAATAGAGGTGCACGCACGTTGAAACGATCCACTAGCCCTATCAACAGATCAACAAGGGTTAGCCAACCAAAGAAAAGGTCCGTAAAGTAAAACCCACCCCACGGTAAGATGAATCCTGAGACATGGGACCAAAGTTGCATGGCGAGATAGCATCCGTACCGAGGATTGATGGAGCCGTTGGAGTCGAGGAGTGGGTTGATAGCCGACGTTAGTCCTGGAGCTTGTCTTTTATCCAAGAGTCCCCTCTCCTCCAACAAACTCTTCTTGACAAACCGCTTTCCGCGAACGACGACTTCGTCGAGCGATTTGTCAACCTTGATCAACTCCACGGCCGTCCTTAGCATCTCCATCGCCTCGACAGCCGCACGGCTATAGTCCTCCCCCCTTGGTTCTTCATCTCCAGTCTTTCGACTCCGTCCATCATTCCTCGTTGGATCGCGTATCGTGGGATACACGCCACGAGCAGGATATTCGAGGGTCATGTTATAACCACAGAGGTTATACTGCTCCACAAAGTACTCGTAAACCGTAGAGTTGAAATCGATCAAGGCTGGGTAAGATTGGAGGATGGAGAGTACAGAGTATTCGACAAAGGCACCATAGTTGCCCATTGCGCCGTTGCCAATGGCGATTTTGGCGAGGTTGACGGGAGAGTCAGTTGACAATGTAGTGAGTGCTTTGGCAATATAAGGCTAGAGAGCTAATTGGCGCGTGTTTAGCAAAGAGGAAGAGGCCTACGATGTATGTCCCCGCGTAGCTTTCTCCGGTGATATACAACGGGCGTCTTTTCAGACTGGGGAACACTGCGACTAGATTGCGAAGAACGTTGACCTGTACAGGTATGAGCTGATGATGACGACATTGAGCACGACGTACGAAATCTTGGGCCATTTGGTCCTCGTCCTTGACGTATGTGCCCGCTTCTGCAGTACTATACCCCGTGCCAACGGGTTGGTCAATGTAGAAAATGTCCGAGTGCTTGTGCCAGCTCCACGGATTCTCACGAAGGACGTAGCGTGTCCCCGTCGTGTCGTCGTCTGCGAGACCATAGAGCATAGGACCGTGTTCGTAAAAGAGACCATATAAACTCGAAGAACCAGGGCTATTGTCCATGAGATTTGAAAGGGTGCGATCAATGGACTCGACTTACCCGCCATTGAGCCAAATCGTCCATGGCTCCGAGGTACGTTCGTCTTCTTTAGCTGTGAGGAACCTTGTTCTTTTTCAAATGCCATGAAGAAGAGGGTGCTGTTCCGGTGTCCGTCGCGGTTGACAGAGACGCTGCCGGCGTAGGTGGTTGGTAGCGTAAACGTTACATTAGGAAGTGGGTCAGTTACTCTATAGTCTATAATAAACATGAGTTTGGGATGCTAGAGCTCGGGTAAGGACGTACAAGATTGCCAGTCGACACCGTATGGAGTCGTTGGCATGCCAGGGTCGAGAACAGAGCTTGTATTGGAGAATTCCTGCGCTTTTGTAGATGTAGAGAACGTGAGGACGGCAATGGCCGCGAGGGAGAAGATGGATTTCGAGGCCATCCAATAACGCGTCGTCCGGCTTGGGCAAAGAGGAAAGGAGAGTATAAAGAGCTGTGTTAGAGGGATAATACGGTGCTATGAGGTTTGTAGATGGGCGGGTGACCAAAGGAATGGACGGGAAAGCAAGAATAAATCGACGGTGGAGGGTCTATAGCATCAATCTTCACACTATTTTGCGTATAGACGTCGTCGAAGAGTCGAAGAGTCGAGCCGTGGACGAGGCGGGGGACGAGTTGCATCCGCGCCTTGGCAACGGAACGCAGTTTGCGGAGTTACGAGGTGCCAATCCGGAAATGAGCAGGTGGTTTCAGGAAGCTTTATTAGAGGATTGCGCTGGGTATCGGAGATTGCTGGCTTTGAAAGTGGGGGATTAGAAAGACGAGATTATCCGACGGCTGAAATCGAGGCCGAATGAGTCCGCAGCTCTCGACTGTTTTTCTTACCAAGAGATCTGGATCCTTCCGAATATGGGAGCACATTGGTCACGCGTAGGCAGGGATATTACATTACTCGACCATTGAAATATACGATTCAGGCGTGATCTGATTGGCAGAAATGCCGGCAAGGCCCAGTGGGTGAGTGCTTTGGTCAGCAGTTCGCGCCTTTTGGTCGGGTCGCTGACTTATAAGATCCTCGACCCGCCCACATCCCTTGCAGCGCTCTCCATCGGTCTTGTACTAGATTAATTCCTGGTAAATTCCTCTTGTTACTTTCCAGCTGCCCATCGCTCACCCATTCAGCTCTTTGGCCAGCGTCTCGGTCATCCTTCTGACCAATCAAGCCCTCAGAGTCGTCACTGCCGTCTCAAATCTTGTCCAATTTCTCTCCTCGAGCTCTCCGAGGAGTACAAATTCCATCGTCGCCGCAATTCCGAGCAGACATTCCCCTCGCACTCGTCGGTCACCAGCAGTAGAGGCGCGCTCCGAACATCAAACTTTAAGATTTTGTCACTCTCGCGATAGCAAAACTCCATCCAGACGCAAAAGAAGGAAATCCCCATTCCACACAATGTCCAACTCTGTCATGCCCGTTCATCCTGCTATGCCCCCCGCCCCTCTTCTGGGTGGGCTAGCAGCTCACCAAGTCCCGACTGTTCCTATTATTATCGTCTCCGATTTCAATTGCCCTTGGTGCTACGTTGCGCACAAGGAAATCCAACAAGCGCTCAAACGCGTCCGTGAGACGCATCCAAACATTCACTTTACCGTCGAGCACCGTCCCTTCCAGCTCGATCCAACGCTCCCAACCGAAAGGCCAATGTGTCGCGTCGCGTGCTATCTCGCAAAGTTTGGCGACGAAAAGCTCAAACAGATTAGTGCCGCCCTCAAGGAACGCGGTAAACGCGTCGGGATTGATTTGTAAGTCGTTTTACTAACCCCATATACATCTAATCCTCATACGCCCTTCTTTCGACCACGACGTCACCTCTTACAACACAAAGCCACATGGCCGGAAAGACGCGCCAAACGACAAATGCGCACCGACTCGCCCTCAAGGCTTGGCTCTGTGGTGGGGAAGCCGCCCAAACTAAAATGGTCGACGCTCTCTTTGCTGCCTATTTCGAAAAGGAGACCGACATTGGCTGCTACGATTTCCTCAGCCGTGCCGCAGAGTCGACTGGCCTCATGACCTGTGAGCAAGCTCACGCATTCCTCGAGTCGGACAAGCTCCGCGACGAGGTTCAGTGTCTCATCCGTCACTCTGTCCTCCGTGGCATCAAGGGCGTCCCATTTACCATCATCTCCAACCAATGGGCCGTCCAAGGTGCAGAGACGTCGGATAGCTTTTACAAGGTGCGTTTCTCTCTTCCCACCGTTTTTTGGCACATTTCATTTTTACAAATCATCCCTCAGGCCTTCGAGTTTGCTGCCAATGCCGCAGCGAACGTCGTCACGCCGTCGCTGCACGCCGCCCAAGTTCCCAGTATCCCCGCCGCCGTCATGGCTCCTGCCCATGGCGTCACCGGAACTGCACCGAGTTGCAAGCCCCAGGTGCGCACATCCTCATTCCGCACCGTTACCCGTGCTCACTGGTGGTTTTTTGACTTTTACAGGTGACGATGGATACTGCGTCTGTATCTGGCGACCACGCTAGCGAGACGGCCACCCAAAGCGGCACGTCTGCCGCTACGACGCCCATCAACGAAGTCCCCGTACGCCCATCGCTCGCGGTGTAATCAAGTCTTTCGACGACGTCGTTTGCGCTTTTTTCTACAAATTCCAACTCGGCTCGATGTAATGATTAGATATCCGACTCAGTCTCTCTTCTCTTTTCTCTCTCTCCCTCCTCTAGCCGTTTACCTGGCTCTATGTAGGTGCACTTTTCTTCTCCAAGTTGCATGGTCCGTCCTTTTCTCTCTCTCCTGTCTGCTCGTTTCGCCTCGCCGTTTCTCGAGACTCGCACACGTTGTTCTCGTGGTCGGGAGTATGCGCCTTTGAAGGCGCGTACGTCTTGCTCGGACAACTCTTGAATACAGGGTTTCTCGATATTTTTTGTGTGTGTGGGTGGTGAGATTACCAAGCGATAATACGCCCGCTCGGCGTTACGCCCAAAGTTGTGAGCCTGACCAAGTGCCCCAATCTCGACGCCAACGTCTGCCATATCCTCGACTACGGCGGGCTACGCCTGAGAGATAATCGAGTAAGACGACCATGGAGGCTGTACAGAGTGGTAATAACCCGTGGATGCACGCCATGCGCGCTGGCGAGGCGGAGCCAGCGTTGGATCAAGAGATTGCGCGCGCAAGGCGGGAGCTCGCGATTCTCGAGATGCGTAAACGGCTTCAGCTGCTCGAAGAGGAGAAGATGCATCTCACCGTGTCGTTGAACGAGTTGCAAGGCTCTGCTGCGAGGGCTCCACCTCGAAATCTGTACGTTTCGGGTTTAATTATTTGGAATAGGATGTTGAGTGGTACTATAGGAATATTTCTCGCAGAGTAAGCGCAAGGGAACCTCCAAGTCTCCCCCGAAACGAGCGTCTGCAGTGAATGCAAGTCGCAAGGGTGGTCCTAGGTCCCCTCAGGAGAGGACGCCTGGGTCGAATACGAGCCACAAGATCGACTCTGGACAGTGCCAACATTGTTCTTCGATGGGATTGGAATGTATCAGGAGGAATGGACCTGGACAAGTATGTGACGAGTGCGTTGCTCGTGGCAAGACGTGCTTTTCACGTCATACTCGGTGGGCGTGGGCGAACAAGGGTACCAAGTCGACGAAGAGCGGGTTGAATGGGAACAAGCAGGCTACGAGGAACCAGCCAAAGCGGGAGTACAACCGTATGTTGGGAGTAGAATCACAGTGACATGCAATATGAACGGAAATGATCTGATACATCAAAGCCTAGCCTATGCCTATTGCATTGAGCTATGATCGAATCTCTTGGTATGCCACAAGCAGTAACAGGAGAGCCAGTCCAAACAACTCTGTCACTACGTGTATTCGAACGGTCTGCAACTCAAGGAACCAGTAAACATGAGTCGCGCCTATAGCAGAACCCAGGTAACTCGCAGCCATAATGCCTTCGACAGAACGGACAAGAGGAAATTTTCCAATGATCCGCCCGTCGACAAATTCCCAAAATTTCTTGAGCCACCTGTCACGCTTTCGGGGCCATGACGAAGGTATGCGCAACGAGGACATTGCCCGCCATTTCCACTGTTGACCTTTCAACGCTATTTCCGGGCGAGTATCTATCAGTTCGGGTGGGATGATAGGCCCTAGTATCCCACGGCGTTGAGTGCACCAATAGAGCGCATCCCATTCCGGAGATAGACTCTGAGGCCTAAAGACGTCGTATGGAGAAAATCGGACGCAGACGAGTGGATGGCCTGATTCGACAAGATGGCGAAACCCTGCAGGAGAGGTTTTAGAGTGGATTCTATCGACAATACTAAGATGGGAAAGCGGGTGGTTTCGTGGCGGCGGAGAATGGTACTCGAGGTGAGAGGATCCGATGTGCACGAGTGAAGGGTGTTCATGCCAAAACGCTTGATCCACCACCAGAATTCGACGGTGAACAACGAGAGAGAGGAGTAAGGAAGGGGATATGAGGCGGTGAATATCCAGAGGTAGTGGTTCGGGTGATGGATCGGGATGATCTGTATACACCAGCGCTAGGTGCTGCAAAGCTGGACAATTCCACCTTCCTACATCCATTTCGAATGCTTTAAGCATCAGCACCTGCACTCTTGGTAGCTCCAGCTTCATATTGGATATCCAATTCGCCTCGATGATGAGTGTCGTCAGATTCTCGAAGAGGTTGCAAACGACATCAAAATTATTGATATGGAGCCCAGTGTATGCCAAACACTCTATGTTGCGCAAAACCGCCGGTCTATACATGGACAGGTCGGCTAATGCGCGTTGTAGATTGGCTCCGTCTCGAGGGAGGAATAAAGAAGTACCTATTGCGAGAATTCGCAACTCCTTCAGATCGTCATCCCGGAGTTTGGGATTCGGAGATTCTTTGTCGAATAGTGTGACCCCGGCAGGTGGTAATACCAACTCGAGCCGCTCGACTGTCTGCAAACCGGGTTCCACAGTTCCAAACGACCACGCCGGGCGTTGCCGCCGAACGAACGTATGCCAGTCGGAACACACTAGGCTCAGCGTCAAGCGTCGTTGTAGGTACGCTTCATATGGATGATCCGGATCGACTGCGTAATCCTCCATCGAGGCAGAACGGGTCGTCGGCGATTTGGTATAGGTATGAACCCGTTTGCCGGACCGGATGTACTCTTGGAAGCGATGATAGTATAGATATTCCAGAATACCCTCTGGGGTACACGTTGTACCCAATGCCTCTGGTATATCTAGGCCAAACGCGAGGATCTGCTCCCAAATCTCTGTTGGAAGATCCGGAAGTCGATACCGTACGATCCCAGCTCTCTGTAAAAGTCTATAAATCCGCAACGTGGGCCTTGTATGCCGCAAAAGCCATAGTCCAGACCATTTGTGCATGATGCTATCTTCCGATATTGAGAGTGGATGGTCGCGGCAGAAAGTCACCACGAATTCAAGGAAAATGACGATAGCCGCTACAGGAGTGACTACGGCCCATAGGGAGGTGATAATCTTGAAGACACTCGACCATGGGATAATGAGGGCCAGATGCGCTATCAAAACGCACAGAATATACGGTAGAAAGTATGACGGTAGGACTCGGAATGTCCGAAAAACCGCTCGGAGAGCACGCGTCACGCTGGTGGTCATCGCCAGCTCTAGGTTTTTCGATGCAGGTCCCGTAGCCCAAGAGATTACTGGTTGCCACGAGTCTCAATTATTGGCGGTGCACGCGCCTAATCTAGATTGTATTGGAGGTCCCTCTCAAATATGGGAAATAAAGGTTAGGATAAGTAAACCGGTACTTCTCAAACGATATCCTTACGGCGCGCATACACCCAGTGAGAGGCCGGATGACGAGTTATTGTATTGACGAGATCAGTACAAACAAAATAGTTCAAGTGACATATATGACCCATGAAGTAATCGGGTGCGCGCATCGACTCCCCAAACAAGCTCGGCAGTTCTATATCTCAATCAGTATGGTCACGTATGATGCAAAGGATATTTGGTTGCTTCACCTTCAAGCATTCCATTAATCAATCCACGAGATGGCTCTATTTTCACAAGCATCTATTGTTCAACTAGCGTAGACAAGATTATAGGGACAAATATTGCATATTAGGTGATGAGCTCCAAGTAAATGGGGTGAACAATCATAAAGAGTGCGAGTAAAGTCATCCCGACCAGTTCATAAATTATGAAGTCAAGAGCGACAAGCCACCTACCCTTGTCCATGGTAACAATCTGGAGCCCATGTAGTGCTCCTATGATAGTGCCAAGATACATAGCTGTAGGAAATCCGGCGCCAGTAAGACCCCTCTTATCTGCCAAGCGAGCCATAAGGTTTCTTCCCCACGTATCGATCCACCGTGGTTCGCCTGGCCAAGGGCGACGTGGAATACTCCTTGAACAATTCCAAACCTGGTTTGAGAGATCGCATGATTGCTCGAGTACTTCAACAGGAATCCAGTGTGCAACAATTCCACGACGCTGAGTTTCCCAATAAAGTTTATTCCACCTCTCGTTCAGAGGATGGGATGAATAAGTAGAGGAGTAGCGCGGAATGAGCCAGATGGATCTGATTGAGTGACCCGAGTTGATGAATGAAAGGAAGCCAGACAAGGTGCTCTCGGAGAGTGTTGGGTCGACGATACTAATGCTGCATAGAGGGTGACCCTGTGGCGGTGGATACTGATAATCGAGACTTGAGAATCCAATGTGCGCGAGGGATGAGTAGGACTGCCAAAACACCTCGTCCACTATAAGGGAACGGTTGTAGACGATGAGTGAGAGGAGGGAGGAGGGAAACGGGATGAATTGCATGTCAATGTTCAATGGTTCATCAATTTTGTGAAGATCAATCAAGACACAATGCTGCAAAGACGGGCAACGCCACCTCTGCAGATCAAGCCTCGCCGATTTGAGCATCAGAACCCTCAATTTTGGTAGTTCCATGTCCATTTCTACAAGTTCCGTTTCCACAACGAGTGTTGTGAGGTTAACAAAGAATCCCCACACGGAACCAAAGCGGTTAATATGTGCGCCTGTATACGAAATGCATAACAGGTTAGCAGCAATATCTGGCCGCTGTTCTGCCAGGCCCAATAGACAGGGTACTATCTCGCTTGTTGGAGACGTGAGATCACAGATGGCAAGGGTATGCAAGCGAGCTGGGTCGAGATCCTTCGCCCAATTCATCAAGAACACGCCATCGTTTTGTTGCGTATGGGTGTCTCCCAATATCAGTTCGAGCCGCCTGGCCGTGTGGGAGTCGTCTGGAAGGCCGAAGGACCACTCTGTCGGACAGCGCCGCAGAATGCTGTTCCACTCCGAGCAGACTAGGCTCAATACGAGCCTTTGTCGCATGTGTACCTCGAGCGGATGATTCGGTTCTTCGGAGTATTGGTATGGAGGCGCGGCTGGTGGCTTGGTGTGCATCCGGATCCGGTTCCCTGATCGGATGAACTGTTGAAAGCGATGGTAGTATATATACTCCCAGATGATCTCGAGGTGCATATTGAATCCATAATCTCTGGCATGTCGAGCGCAAAGGTGAGGATCTGATACCAGATTTCCGTTGGAAGTCGAGAAAGACGATAGCGAACGATGCCATTGCTTTGAAGATACTTATATATCCTCATTGTGAGTCTCGTGTAGGATAATATCCATAGACCAGACCACAAGTAGGCGGCACTTCCTTCCGAGAGCGGATGGTTGCGGAGGTGCCTCAAAAGCAACATCAAGGGAATTATAATGAAGGATAGAGTGATGGCGATCTTGATTACCGGCCACCATGGGATCGCACGTAGCAGGAGGATCGTGCCGAGGAATAGCGAGGAAAAGGTTGTGATGATGATGTCCATTGCAATATATATTATAATATAAAAGCGAAGCAGCTGAAGTGATTTTGATATCTTTGAGAGGGTTCGTCTTGCGTTGAAGGTCATACTAGGTAGGGTCGAATCTAGGTTGTGTGCTGGTTGACAAATCGCCGGGCTTCTGCCGGATCAACCAGAGGCTGAATGAGATTGAATTGCACTGGAATCCCAAATGATACATCGTATTGGAGTGAATCAACTACAAGGAGTCATTGCCGTTCAGTTATAGTACTGGTTCGGAATATCGCTGGAGAGCTGGATTCCATTCCGAGCGGACCAGGCTCAACGTGACCCTCCATCGCATGTAGATCTTCTACAGATGATCGGAGTCCACTGCGTAGGCTCCATAGATCCTTGATGGGGGTCTCGTGTACATGTGAACACGAGTGCCTGAGTAGGCGTACCGCTGGAAGCGATGGTGGTAAACATGTTCCCAGACGCCCTCAGGTGTGTATACCGTCCCCAGCACCTGGTATGTCAAGCGCCTACTTTAGAATGTGGCTCCAATTCTTGGTTGGGAGCTTTGGAAGAAAATATGATCCAGACTCGCTTAAGAATTTAATATATTTTCATTGTGGATAGTCACACCTCGGCCCAACAAAAAGAAGAGCGCGCTGGCGAAAGCCTAATACTGGCCAGTTAGCCCTATATAGATGGAGTGAACGACCAGAAAGAGAAGGAGCATTGCCAAACCAACTAGTTCATACTGTAAAAAGTCAAGAACGACCAGCCACCTGCGCTCATCGACGGTGAAGAGTTGCGCTCCATGGAATGAAGCCACAGTTGCACCAAGAGTTACGGCTGTAGCAGACATTCCAAACGAAATAATTATCGCGAGGCCTTCCCATCGTTTTATCCGGCTTTCTAGCCACATTTCAATCCACCATGACTCCCTTGGCCATGGACCTAACATGACACTCCTGGAGCGTCTCCAGGTATAGCCGTTCAGGCCACTCGCCCGTTCAATCAGCTCAAAAGGAACAAATGGACCAAGGATCCTGAGGTCTCGTATGTGCCGAAGGAGCTGATTCCATCTCTCGACAGGAGAATCGAATGAGCGATAGTGATAGTAGGGAAGGAAGCGAATAGACTTGATAGGATGTCCCGAGCTTGTGAGTGAGCGGAGCGCAGTCACTGTGCTCTCGGACAGTACGGGATCAATGACACTGAGATGAGATAAAGGATGATGTAGGGGTGGCGGATATTGATAATCAAGATTTGAGGACCCGATGTGTATGAGGGATGAGTAAGACTGCCAAAATTCCTCGTTGACTATTAGCCGACGATTGTAAACAACGAGTGTGAGGAGAGAGGACGGCGATATGATGGCAGGAATTTCGAGGTTTAATGGCGCAATGATACTGTATAGGTAAACCAGTACTAAATGGCGCAACGACGGACAGCGCCATTTTCGTACGCGAATCCTCGTAGATTTGAGCATCAGCACCTGTAACCGCGGAAGCTCTACGTTCATTTCGATAATTTCTCCCATTTCAACAATGAGCGTGGTGAGATTGATGAAGAGGGGCCACAGAGAGTCGAAATGGCCCATATGCGCGCCCGTATACGAGAAACACGATAGGTTCCGCACAATCTCTGGTCGTTGCTTTATCAAGTCAAAGATTGTGGGTGCCGCATCTCCATGTGTTGGCGAGGAGGAAGAGGAATCGTAAATGGCAAGAATGCGCAAGCGTGCCGGATTGAGATCCCTTGCACTAGTGATTATATTTTGATCGTGATTTGGCATCCCTTGGGTGTGAGCCAATATGAGATCTAGGCGTTTGACGAACCGGAAGTCCTTTGCAGAGCTTCCAAATGACCACGCAGTGGGACACTGTCGTAGAATAGTATCCCACGTCGAGCAGACTAAACGCAAGTTTAGTCTTTGCTTTCTGTGTAGCTCGTAGGGGTGCTTAGGATCAGCGGTATAGCTATCTGACCATGGTGTGCTTAGTTTGGTGTAAGTTTCGACCCGCTTGCCCGATAGACTATGCTGTTGAAAGCGATGGTAGTAAAGATATTCCCAGATACCCTCACTAGTGCATGTTGAACCGAGGGCTTCTGGTATATCCAATGTAAAGTCGAGAATCTGGTACCAGATCTCCAGTGGGAGGGGCGGAAGACGACAACGAACGATACAAGCCCTCTGTAGAAGGCTATGGACCTTCATTGTAGGCGTCGTATAGCGCAATAACCACAACCCAGACAATTTGTAGGCGGCGCTGTCGTCTGATAAGGGATGGTCGCGGAGGTGCCTCAACAACCACATCAGAGTCAATACGACAGGGCAGAGGGCGGTGGTTATCTTGATTACGGTCCACCATGGGATTGCGCACAGCAGGATGGTTCCGCCGTACAGTATGGTCAAGAGAACCGAATGGGCAATATCCGCTGCAAGATACATAATGAAATAGCAAGGTAGTGACCGGGCTGATTCCGACAGCGCTGAGAGGATTCGCTTTGACCTGGAGATCATCGTAGGGTCGAAACTGAAGCGTGCTGGTTGACAACTGGTGCCATCTAAGCCGGCTTCGGACGAGCCATTTGCAGCTTGAATAAATCAATCATATACAGAGTGATTCAGTGACCAAGGCGTCGAGTTTGGCGACAATCACTTTCAAACGCGGACCGCACGAATAAAAGGGTGAAATCCAGAACAACCAGCTACTACATAAAGTCACCTGTCAAACATGAAACAAAAGCCATAGATATGCTAATGTAAACGAGAACCATGCGTCATTTAGAACAAGCGAATAAAGGATCGTATTCAGAGCTGACTCTAGCAAATGATTGGACAGACAAGGCGCCATACTGGCTGATGAGTTCGAGATAGACGGCATGAGGCATTACAAAGATTGTCAAAATAACTATTCCAGCCAGCTCGGACTAAATGGAAATCAACGATGAAGAGCCATCCCCGTGCGCTCAAAGCAGAGACTTGGACGATACCACGTTAATCCCTAGACACAGGATCATCGCCACAAAGAATTCCGCGTTGTGTTCTCTATCCCCACTCACGGTGTCCCACTCGGCCATAAAGTCCTCTGCACGCCTCTCAATCCACCAGGGCCGTCGCGGCCATTCAGATTGGTTCCCGCGTAAAAAGGTACCTGCGCAAGCCTATACAAAGGGGTGCAGATCTCCAACGGCGGACACCACTTCGGTCGGAATCAGTGGGCCCAGAATTTCAAGGTATTGAACATGCCAGTAGAGTTCCTTCCACTCATTATCGACTGGACATTTCCGAAGTGGACAGAAGCGGACAGACCTGAGTGGATGTCCAGAGTTGATCAGCGACCGAAATCCAGCGGACGTCCATTTAGAGAACGATGGGTAGATGACGCTGACGTGAGATAAAGGATGCGTTCGTGGTGGCGGATGTCGATAATCGAGCTTTGAAGATCCGAGATGCACAAGCGACGGATGCATTTCCCAAAATGTCTCGTCGAAGGTTGGCTGACAGTCGTAAACGATGAATGAAAGAAGACGAGACGATGCTTTGATGCTTTGTGTGTCAAGTGCGAACGGACTATCGATCTCATATGTGTATACCAGCGCGAGATGTTGCAATGATGGACAGTGCCATTTCTGTACGTCTAGCCCTCGTGACCTGAGCATCAGAGCCTGGAGTTTCGGCAGCTCCACAACGTCCCCGAGTTCATCCGGATGCTCAAGAATGAGGGTAGTCAGATTGTCGAACATCTTCCACACGAGGCGAAAATGAGCAACATCAAACTCTATGTACGAGACACAACGCAAACTTCGAACGACTTCAGGTCTGTAAGTTGCGAGAGAAGAAAGAAAGCGCTTCCTCCTCTGGCCATATCCCGTCGAGGCTGGTCGGCTTCTACTGTATCCATACCCGATGGCCGGTTGCTTTCGACTGTAGTGTTTGGCGTATAATATGATATCAACTCGATGCGCTCGGCCGTCCCCAATGATGCTTCGTCGGTATCTCCAAGGGCCCATGGAATGGAATGTCGCCTGATGATAGTATTCCACTCGGAGCAGACCAGGCTCAAAGTGACCTTTCGTCGCATGTGGACTTCATACGGATGACCTGGATCCACCGCGCAGCGTTCGTGCTTTCCTGAAGAGGGTTTCGTGTACATGTGGAGGCGAGTACCTGAGTGGGCGTATTGCTGGAAGTGAGCGTGGAGTAGATACTCCAAGATTCTTTCAGGTGTGCATGTCGTCCCTAGCGCCTCTGGTATATCGACCGCCAGCTCGAGGATGTAGCACCAAATCTCGGTGGGAAGGTATGGAAGACGATAGCGGATAATTACCGCTCGTTGGAATAACTTATGTATCTTCATTGTAGGTATTATATATGGCAAAAGCCATAATCCGGACCAGATGTGGACGGCACTTTCCTCTGAGAGCGGATGGTCGCGGAGATACTCCACCAACAGGCTCATAGAGAATAGGGTAACCATCAGAGCAGAGAGGGCCTAGATCAGCGCCCACCATGGGGCGTCCATCAGAAAACAAGCAGCAATTATAGGGATGAGGAAGGATGAAATAGCAGCATTAGAGACCAAATAGGATTCCAAGTAGTAGTGCAGTATCGGAAGTGGCTTTAAGGCGGCTGACAAGATTCGCTTTGGGCTGAAGGTCATTGTTTGTCGGGTCGAAGATGTCGGCCTCTGTGCATCGTGGCTGGTCGACTAGTCAGCACGCGGGCTACATTTCCTAATGAAATCCAAAGCATGCATTATGGCTTACACTCAATCATATTATCTGGCTGGCGCCCTTGCTTATCTTGCGAACCATGATTCGGTTGAAAGAAATTCATAGTTAGTTACATACAATATCCATATAAACCTCGGTTAGACCGTTGGGAAAGTAATATATCGACCAAAGCCAACGAGCCCGGCTATGTCATAACGAGACTCCTGTGGGGGGCTCTTGGTGGCCGCTGTAGCAGGAGAGAAGGAGAATCTCATCCAGTTACGCCATAAGTCGAGCGAGCCTTCGCTCCCTTTCTGGTTCGTCGAGAAGAGTTCTCGCCCATGCGACGAGTCTCCAAATATCGTCAAAGTTGTTGGCCAATCCGAGGCTGATGCGAACGACACCAAGACCGTCCATGCCTCCAACAACGCTCCAAACCTCTTCCATATCCCGCTGCATGTCAACCTTGGTCGTGTGATGAGGGAGCACACCCCCATGTGAGTCGAGGAAAACCGCCTCGACAGTCTGCATCTTCTGCTGCGCCTCGCTACCTCGCAGCGCGGCTGCTCCTCCGGGATTGCAAACGCATCCAGTTCGCAGTGAGATGCCGTGAGCTGCTGCGAGCTTAGAGATGTGGGCGAGTGGGATCATCGCCCCCGAGCTCGTGTAGAATGTGCATGACAGTACATATCCTTGGCCCTCTTCCTTCTGCGCTTCATCTTGGCGCGATTCGGAGATTGAAGTGGTTGCTAGCCCATCCGAGGTTCGAGCGGGAGCCGTCATAGGCCGTCGAGAAGACTTTTTAGGCGGTAGGGAGAGCGTATTGGATGACGATAGATGGAGTTGTTTCTGCTCCATCTTCGGTGTCTGGGGTGGGGTAGGAAGACCCGACGAGGTGGACTTGCGAGTGAACAGCCGCTTGAAAGAGGCAGTACTGGATGCAAAAGGTGTCTCAGAGGATAACTGATGGGACATGGATGTGTCTCGAGCATAGCTTAACTGAGCTGGTGCATGTAGGGACCGCTTTTTCGTGTGGATGCGGATGAGTGGGGCGTTGGTTCCGGGATAGACGAGTGATTCGAGACATGTGTGAAGGTAGTGGTGAAGGGCTGGAAGTCGCACCGCGAGCGACGGCATATACTTTTTCAAAAACTCGAGGCCGGGCTCAATAGCCGAAAGGCAAGCGTAATTCAATGTTCCTTCCTGTTGTCACTCGCATTAGCCCAGGCCCAGATTTTTTTTTAAAACAAAAGATGGGCTCACCTCGAAACGTGCAATCAAATCACTTGCCGGCAATGCCAAACCTCCGGGACTCTGTACAAAGTCCACAGCTCCTCCACTGAACCATGGTCGATTGAGGGTAGCTAGAAAACTCTTCTTGGCAATGAGCGCGCCCACGCCAGTCGGATAGCCGAACATCTTGTAAAAGCTGACAGCCATCGCATCGACGTGGCCAAGAGAGCTAAGAGAGATACGAGTGGACGAAGCCAGAGCAGCGGCATCGAGAAGCGTCGCCCAACCAGCTTGTTTCGCGGCGGCCAGGATTGACAGGGGAGGACGGATGCCAGTGACGTTCGATTGGCCAGTGACCACAAACAGCGAGGGACCGTGATCTGCGTTTGATTGATGCAAAACGTCCTAAATAAAATCAATTGACGGTTTCTTTAGTTGACATCCTCAACGTACCAGCGCTTCACGCTCCCTAAAGCCGCCGTGAGTGCCAGCAGAGAGATAGGTGACTACCGATCCGGCGCGTTCAGCAAATCGTCGGATGCCGTTGACACTATTATGGCAGTCGACCGGGAGAACAAGTCGTCCGGTAGGATCAAACGGAAAGCTCTCTCCAACAAGCTTGAGAGCCGCCGTGGCATTCGAGGTGAAGATGCAGACGTATTCCTCTGATGGTGCATCGAAAAAGTCGAGGACAGCGCGTCTTGCCGCAGCAATATGGTGGTCTGACCTTAGTGCACTGAATCACGGTGAGCAGAAAAGAATACGCAAAACTCTCCAGCGACTCACCATGGGCTGTCAGAGTGTGTGTTTCCAAAAAGACCAGCTTGTAGAATCGTCGAATGAGTAGCAACAAGGTGCTCTGGCCATAATGCACCACCCATATAGTCGACGTAAATCTCGTTGGCTTTCCCGAGGCGGCGAAACTCCTTCTTGCGCATTTGATCCAAGTTTTCCGTCTGAGCATACTGGGTGTAGGTCGTGACAAAGGTGGCATAGTCGTGTTTGCGTTGCTTTTCCATGCTGGAGAGAGTGTGGGGGTGTTGGAAGAAGAAGCTCGAGTCGCCCTCTCTTAAATGCGCCGAGAGAACCTTGAGGAGTTGGTCCTGTCCCATTATGGCACTTTTAGCAGTGCAGCACGTTCTATTGAGGCAGGCCCTGACAAGGCAGGCGCGAAAACGTCGCCGTCGGGGTGTCCCTTGATGCCGGCCGTGACCTAAACTCATGAATATCATATCGACCGGAGCTTGCTTCTTCACGGGTCCATCCGGATTTCCACCCATCGTCCTGAACAATTCGTTGTCTTTAGGGCAGCTCCGTCGTGGCAAAGCTCATCGTCGCAGCGGTTCTAAATTAGGCTCCCATAATTTGCACTCTGCAACAGCCTCTTCAGTATTCACTATCAACGTCTGCTTCGGTGCCGTTTGTTATTTTCAACTCCATCCACCTGCCGGGGACTCCGTCTAAATTCCAATCAGTTGCAGAGTCAAGGTATGAGTGAGAGAATTGGTATAACAAAAAAAAACCCCCTACCATGGGAGATGCCAAAGGCACGAGCTGCCGAGCGAGTGGTATTGTTGGCGCTGACCCCGTGACGACATCCACTGAGCAGGGAGTGTAATTCTCGGGTATTACTGATCTATATAAGAGACAATATTGGGCTTTGAATGACCTCGAACGCTGAATTGTGGAGCGTAGACATGGCTGTAGAGTCTCGGTGCGTCGGCACAGACGACCACTGCTACAGTTCACCATTTTGCAGGGAGAAAACGCCAGACCCAACTGGAAAAGAAATAGCATACGAGAGGCATCCCATTCTAGACGTACCAGAGGACATTCTCCGTCTCATCTTCGAGCATCTGTGCGCTGGGTCTGGGAACCACCGCAATAAGCTCGCTTACGGAATAGGACTCGTAAACAAGCAGTGGAGAGACGCCTCGAGACGTACACCTAATATATGGCGCTGCCTGGATATCGATATAGCCTACAGCGTCTCGGCTCTTGCAGCTCAGTACAAATATATTACCTCCATTCGCCCAGATCCTGATGTAATTCGCATTTACCGGAGTAGAGGTGACGATACCTCTTGGAATCACCTTGGGGACATTCTCCGCGAATGTCGTATCTCTGAACTCAAGTTCATCGACCATCTCAGCATCTACATATACAAACCTTATCTTGTCAGTACTATCCTCGACAACCTTCCCCTCTTAAAGGAACCGCGGATTCGCGAGCTCAGCCTGTCTGTACAATCCAAGCGCAGGGGATCGAGGGAACGCATACCATGGGATGCGACGCGGCTCCCGCTTCTCATTCCAGGTGCAAAAAAATTATATATGTCGCATCACTACGGCGTACAATTCTTTACCCAGAATTTTCAACAAATATCATCCATCACTTTCCTCGACATTTACCGCTGCAAAGCGGTCCACTTTCTCCCTCGAATCGGAATGTTCACAAATCTCAAAAAGCTCTGGGTTCGCTCAGTCGAATGCTCTCTTCCGCCACTGCCCTTCACGCCTCAATTCGAATACGCCGCGCCATACCAAATGGTCGACTTGCCAGCACTAGAGACACTATGCATCGCGCAAACACCGAATTTTCCTTGGGACTATCTCTCGTGCCCGTCCCTTTGGTCTGTAGTAGGCGACGAAGACGTTTCGCAGGCAATGATCCGCTTTCTTCAACGACATCCCAGAATTCTTGAGCTAGACGTTTGCGTCGATTCCCATTTATTCGAGTTGTTTACTCTATCTTGCCCACAACTCGAGACTCTGGATATACGTGGCCATATCGAGGGTCTCGTCGGCTGGCAGAAGAACAAACTAGGTGAATGGGACAAGGACAGTCCCGGAATAGGCGCAACGTCGTTGCCAAATCTGAAGAAGCTCATTCTTGACCGCGTGGATAAAGAGCTGACGCTAGAGCTACTGGAGGCTATCGTCGAAAATTGGTGTCACCCACGAAGTCCCGCTTCGAGTACCGCAGAGGTCCAGCATCGTTCTCGCAATAGGTTTGTTCCATGTCTTGGTATCCTTGGAGAGACCAAAGATTTATACTCACCGCCATGGATGGAGAGTACACTTTTGAAAGGATGTGAGCGAAGCTCGAGGTATTTACCCCATCTAGGGCACCGTTGGACGTGTGTCGAATTTCGTTGGTCGACAGGATAATGGAACTACAGGGTGAGTGAGCCTATTAGGCGTTGCGACCAGATCCCAAAGGGACCATGGACGTTGGTATAACCCATCAAATATGTATTCTTCATCCAGAAATATACACGGAATCGTAATAGAGCAACTAATGAGACGTGTAATAGTCCATCTCCATGGCTTACGAGATGCATAAGGGTATAAGCCGTGCCAGCCTCCGCTCCCGTTCTGGTTCATCAAGAAGACCCTTGGCCCATTCAATCAGTCTACAAATGACATCGAAGTGATTCGCTAGACCGAGGCCAATCCTCACGACACCAAGGCTATCCATACCTCCGACAACCCCCCAAATCTCCTCCGTATCCAGCTGTGGGGCGTCACTGCCCTGTCGATGGGAGGATGTACGGTCGTTTGAATTGCTAGATATGGCGCTGACTTGCCGCATTCGTTGCTGTGCCTCCTGGGTCGCACACACATCCGGTTCATAGCGAGATTCCATGAGCTGCTGCCAGTTTGGAGATATGAGAGAGTGGGATCATTGTACCCGAGCTCGTATGGAATGTGCACGACAGCACGTAACCCTGGCCTTCCTCACCATGCACCCGGCTCTCCCCATCCGGAGTTTGGGAGGAAGCCATCAAAGGGGTCTGGATGAAATTTCCATGGGCAAAGGTAGCGAAGTGAGTGACGGGGATCGTGCATATCCGTGCCTCAATTCCGGTGTTAAGGGTGCGGTGTGCGACGATGTGGCTTTCCGGGCGAAGAGCCGCCTGAGAGATGCCTCGGAAGAGGATAGAGGAGACACGGATGCACCTCGAGGATAACTTGACTGAGGCTGCGCCTTCAGCATCCGCTTCTTGGTGTGGACACGGACGAGATGGGTGCCGGTTTTCTGGGTAAACGAGAGACTCGAGGCATGTGTGAATGTAGTGGTGAATGGCTGAAAGTCGTATGGAGAGTGACGGCATATACCTCTTCAGAAAGTCAAGGCCGGGCTCAATTGCCGAAAGACACGCATAGTTCAGTGCACCTTCCTATTTACAATCGCTTAAGTCCGACCTCTTTTTAAATTTATGCGGAATGAGCTCACCTCGAAGCGTGCAATCAAGTCACTCGCCGGCAATGCTAGTCCTCCGGGACTCTGTACAAAATCCACAGCTCTGCCACTAAACCATGGTCGATTGAGGGTATCTGGAAAGCTCTTTTTGGTAATGAGCGCGCCCACACCAGTCGGGTAGCCGAACATCTTGTAAAAGCTGACAGCCATTGCATCGACACGAGCGGGCGATCTAAGGGAAACGCGTGTGGACGCAGCCAGAGCAGCAGCGTCGAGAAGTGCGGCTTCTTTCACGGCGGCCAAGATTGACAGAGGAGGACGGATGCCAGTGATATTCGATTGGCCGGTGACCACAAATAGCGAAGGACCGTGGGTTTGATTTGAATATTGATGCAAAATGTCCTGGCTATAAGTGAATAGATGCTTTCCGCGTAGAATTCGTCGACGTACCAGCGCCTCACGCTCGTTGAATCCGCCGTGAGTTCCAGCCGACAGATATGTCACAGTGGCTCCAACTCGCTCAGCAAACCATCGTATACCGTTTACAATATTGTGACAGTCGACTGGGAGCACAAGTCACCCAGTAGACCTGAAAGGAAAGCTCTCTCCAACAAGTTTGAGGGCAGCCGTCGCGTTTCCTGTTAAGATACGGGCATACTCCGATGACGGTGCGTCTAAAAATTCAAGTATAGCGCGTCTCGCCTTGGCAATATGCTGATGTGATCTGAGTGCACTGGATAGTGGTTAGCAAAGGACAAACGACCATTTAGCCACCTACCAAGGACTGTCAGAGTGTGTTTCCGAATATACCAGCTTATGAGATCGTGGAATGGGCAGTGACAAGTTGCTCAGGCCATAATGCGTCACCCATGTCGTCTACGTAGATCTCGGTGGATGTATCGACTCGCTCCCTTTCTTGCGCATTCGGTCCAAATCGTCCGTTTGAGTGTATTGTGGGTATGTGCTTATAAACTTTGCAAAGTCTGATTTGCGTTGTTTCTCCATGGGGGTTGTGCATGGAAGGTTGGGGCGACGAAGCGAGTTCGAGTTAGTCCCTCCTAAATACGCCCGGTAGGACGATGAGCCACAGTGATCTAGTAGGGCTCCCGTTTTGAAACCTTGGGCGGTTATAGGCGATTCTTCGAATTCAGCTCTTGACCATGAGCCATGAAAGGCTCGTCTTCAGTGTGCTCCTGGATGCCTAATATGTTACTATGCGGTACAGATCGCATTGTTGTGAACTTCTTTCTTCACATGCCCGCCCGAGTCTGCCCGGTTGAGAATGGGACGACAAACTAGTTTCTGGGCGGTGTCAGTGCCAGGCGCAGAGTGATAATAACCGTCACTTACCAGCCCATTCGATACTTTCGTTCGCTTTCTGCAGCAATAATGACTATTTTTCCAGTGACCGTGACTCGGTCCTTATGTCGCCAACCGAATCCAGAAATAGCTCCTGGGAAGGGTTCAGATAGCACTGTACTGGGATAAGAGGGTTTATCAATGCAAACTTCGGTGGTCCAAGGCTTTCGCGCGCACTTGGGTGGTGATTGAGCTTGACGCTGACCTCTTGACGACGTTGAATTCGGAGACAGTGCAATTATTCAGACCCGAGAGCTCATTTAGAGAAGAGAGCAAACGTTAGGTATTATTATTGCCCATGGCCGTTGAGTCTCAGTGCGTCGCCACGGTTCACCTCGTCTGCGGCTAACCATCAGCAGTGAGTCAGCAGCTGTATCTGCATTCGAAGAGGTTTCTTACGAGAATCATCCAATTCTACGGGTACCAGATGACATTTTGTGTCTCATTTTTGAGCAACTCTGCCCCGGATCCAGTCATCATCGCAACAAACTCGCCTATGACCTCGGATGTGTGAATAAGAGGTGGAGAGACGTTTCGAGGCGCACACCCAACATATGGCGCTGCCTGGACATTGACATATCATACAGTGTCTCGGTTCTTGCCGCCCAGTATAGATATATAACGTCGGTCCGCCCAGATCCAGACAATATCCGCATCTATCGTAGTAGAGGGGACGATTTCGCTTGGAATCACCTTCGCGAAATCTTTCGCGAGTGTCGCATCTCTCAGCTGAAAGTCATTGAACATCTCAGCATCTACATCTACAAGCCATATCTCGCGAATACACTACTGGAAAATCTGCCTTTCTTGGAGGGACCACGTATTCGCGAGCTTTATCTCTCCACCCAGTCTAAGCGCGAAGAGTCGGACCAGCGCGCGCCATGGGATGCTGCACGTAGCGCGATTCTTATTCCAGGTGCAGAGAAGCTGTATCTCTCGCATCAATTCGACGTCCAGTTCTTTTCTTCGCACTCTCCGCCAGTCTCCTCTATCACGTTCCTCGACGTCTACGACTGCAAAGATGTTCAGTTCCTTCCTGGACTCGCCATGTTCACCAATCTCAAGAAGCTCAGGGTGCGATGGGTCGAATGTCCTTCACCACCAGCCGCATCAGACCGCTCGATGATCAACCTTCCATCCTTAGAGCTACTACATATCGCTCGCTCGCCCAATTTCCCCTGGGACCATCTCTCCTGCCCATCCCTCCGACGCATCCTTGGCGACGAAGATGTGTCGTTGCCAATGATTCGCTTCCTTGGCCGACATCCCGAAATCCTCGAGCTCGACGTTTGTGTCGATCCCATTCTATTCGAACCGTTTAATTTGTCCTGTCCCCAGCTCGAAGTCCTCGATCTCCGCGGTCATCTCGAAGGACTGGTCGGCTGGCACAAAAACGATCTCAGCGAATGGGACAAGAACGACCTGGGAGGGGGCACAATGCTATTTCCAAAGCTCAAGAAACTAATTCTCGATCGCGTAGACGAAGAGTTGAGTATAGAACTACTCGACGCCATTCTCGCCGCTTGGTTTTACCCACAAAGCCCAACTTCAGAGAGGACACCCATTCACTATCGGGATAGGCCTATTGAATGTCTTGGTATCCTTGGAGAGACAAAGGATCTACTGTCACCATCGTGGATGAAGAGTAGGCTTCTGAAGGGATGTGAACAAAAGTCAACATATTTACCTCATTTAGGAGAGCACTGGACGTGCGTAGAATTCCGTTGGTCTATCCACTAATTTCTATTTCTTCCATCGACGGATTTATGGGATTTCTCTTACATCCCTCCACCAAGAGTGGACCAGGAACGGTTCTTTTAGCGTATTGAATATATATCTTTCGACAAGAAGTATAAGAAGTGGGTGTGCTCAATTGTCTAGAATGTCCTTTTACGAGTCGGAGGCCCGATCAAGCGATGACGCCCAGGTGTATCTGTAGTAGACCAATTCTTCCTCAGTTTTGGGGTCGAACTTTCTTTCAACGCTACTTGTCTCTGCCAGCGTCAAAAGCTCACAATCTTTCCATGTTCCCAAACGAGCCTCCTCTTCCATCACAAGTGTTGTTTGCTTCAACGGTGCCAGGTCCTTCCTTCCTGGACAGTTGACACGTTTAGGACGTCCAATGGCGAGGCAACGGCGCTCGATGAGGAGTTGAGCGGCCTCTGCATCCAGTCCCCATCGAGAGCCCTTGATGATCAAAGTCTGTAGACGACTGAAAATTGGTATGGTGGCGGTGTTCTCGTCCCATTCATAGAGCTGTGATACTTGGGCTGATCCGTAGATGCGTAGCATGGGAAGGCTTGGGAGAATCTCCGAGATGGACAAGAGAGGAATGTCGGATGCGATGGAAAGGCTGGTAATTTGTGGGTGCTGGACTAGATTGGACGAGTTCAAGGCGGCTCGACGCCAAGCAGCGCAAACCTGCGAGAGTTTACTTGCTACGACAATAGAATCCATAGGATCAGCACACACGGCATGAGTGAAGATGTAACTGAGGATTTCAGGAGGGAAACGACGAAGGGGGCTCAGAATTCCTCTGAGTTCGCAAGATCGAGAGGACAGAAGCGACTTCTGCTTTTTTATGTTGGAAATGTAGGTCTTAGTCGCGTGCAACTCCGAGTTGGCGGCTTCAAACTGAGTGACTGCAGCTGAATGGCGAGCGAGAATCTCGGCTCTCGTCCTCTCTGCAATATTGAGCTCGTGATTGAGGTGATGAATGAGGCTGTCGTTTTGGCGGATGACGGCACGAAGCGTCTGGGCCTCCGTTGAGTTAGCAAAGCGATTGCGTTTGACGTTCGAATCGATGGGCTTATACCTAGTGCACATAAGAAGCGAATTAGGAAGATTCCAGTGAGAACTTACGCAGAGGGGGGTCAGGCGGCGACTTTCGTTACAGTCGCCACATTTGCCGGCGCTGGTGGGTTTTCAGCTGCTTTAGACTGTGATGTGGCATTCTAAGAGCTCATTTTAGAGAGCTCCTGTGATTCTAGAGCAGCTCGACTGCGACTACGCAAGATGAAGTCGGCTCCAAGTTTGGTCGACATGCAACCGACCCTTGGCAGTGGTTGGGGTGTTAGAGATGAAGTAATGCAGTTTATTTGATTCATAAGTGCACTAGTCTATTGACGTGTCACAACCCTGGACTCTCCAAAAAAGCGCAAGGATGGGAGAATACTTCCTGTATCACGGACGCGGTACATACAGATCGACTAAACGCGTGACCGATTGCACCGTATTACATTTTGAGTGTGCATTTTGACAAGTAAATGAAAGGGGATTACGTTCCGAGACATGATTCGTTTCCTTCTCTATTGACCTCCTAAATCTCCTCCGAGTCGTAATAGTCATTGAAAAATACAGTGCGAGCATCCCAGCAAATGCGTGGACACGCGTCTCCAAGGGCGACCATGGCTTCGAGGAATCTTTTTCTTCGCCCCTCGCCAGCCATATCCCATTCATCTCCATCCAAGTGTAATCTGGAAACATTCCAAAGCCCATTCCGACTGTGAAAGAGGTCCTTAAGAAGTTTGGCCAGATCCGTGATCGCCACCGGCTCTATCTCAGCAGAGCCACGACTCCCACTGTCGTCCGAGCCTCCAACGTCTTCGACAAGACCGCATACCTCGAGGACATGGAGCGAGGGGAGCGAGACGAGTGCCGCGTCGACGTTCTGTGCGGACATGATGGAGATGTACGCCGGTGACACCCTCCGTATCCTGAGCACCTCAAGACGGAATAACGAGGAGATAAAAGCCGTATACGCACTCGGGCGTCCAAGTGACATTCCAGCGAGTTCGGCTATATCAAACAACTGGAGGGTCGTTACGTGTTGGAAGGACTGAGTCTGTTGATGACGTTCGGAGATGGCCGACCACACTCCTTCAATGTCAGGTTCTGCAATTGTCGAGAGGCCAAACTCGCGAACATTAGGGCACCGTAGGAGGGAAAGAATGTACCGCATGTACGCCGCATCCATCCCGCCGAGTGCGAGTTTTTCGAGGTGGACTAGATTGGCGACGGGAGAGTTGGGTGTTTGTGGCTCGAATGCCGGGCCAGTATGGCGAAGTGTGAGCGCCTTGAGTTGCGCGACTGACGCGACGATGCTCATGAATAGTCCTGGATGTATGACTTTATGTCCAGTGAGATCAAGCTCGCTGATGTTCCGTATATCAAACGAAGCATGGTCAATGGACGCATAGTGTACCGCGAGGGAGGATAGACTAGGATAATGTCCCCCAAAGAAGGGGGCAGAATGCCGGCTGGGACCGAATGTATCTTTGATTGACAACGGTTCCATGTCGACAATGTAGCCCGCGACGAGCTTGAACTCGCGTAGGATAGGGCCAGGTGTACTGGCGATATAGGTATATATACTGTCGACGACTTTGATCCTATCGACGATAAACGTCAGCTTTTGCACTTGTGACATACGGGGGACGATATATCCCCCGACGAGGGTCTCCATCATCGCCGGCGTACACCAGTGCGACTCTGGATCGTCGGAGCGAAGATCGAGATAAAAATGAAGGGGAGTGTTGCGTGCATGTCGGAGTAGTCGATCTATCATGGCGAAATTGGGAAATGGTCCCGCCACTGGGATGAAGGACCAGAGGGTGGGCTCGGATGAGACTATTGCGCGCAAACGTTTGCATATGAGCATGACAAGTGTTCTTTGATGTTGAATACTGCCGACGTAGGTGTATTCATAAAGGGAGAGTACGTTCCTACATATATTGGTGACGATTTCTGTCGGGAGATGGAGTATTGTGGATCGATTTCGGTATTGTGGGATGCAGATTTGATTCATGTATTTGCATGAGATAGCTTTGAGGCGTGCCGAAGTCGGTAAGAGAATATCCTGGCCAGGACGAACTTGTAACATGACCTGAGTGGCGGTAATCAGCGCACTACTCAAATATTTGGCAGCGTAAATGAGTTACCATATAAAAGAGCTTATCACGTGGGAAGGGTGTAGCCAAAGCAGCGCAGTGTATGGTACAGAGGTGAAGAAAAGGAAAGGAGGGAAGAAATTGTGCTGCTGAAGCGTTTCTCCGGATTTCAATCGTTATATACGCTCAGAATCATATGGTCAAGTGGCGACTCTTTGTGAATGGCGTCAATCCATCGTTGGTCCAGGTTGAAGCCAGATGGGCTTTGTCCCTTGTCAGTGGCGAGGTCGTCCACTGTCTGGCAACGCGTACCTGATGCTGTGTAAATGTCTAACTCCCTATTCCGCCACGGTTTTTTGATCCCAAAGAGGATTATTCCTCGATTACCGCCTTAGCCAGCTCAAGAATCTTGTCAATTTCCGAGTGCAAATCTATACCAGATCAACATTAGTTCCACAATCTGCCGAAATATCGTCTCACCGAGCAACTCTGAAAGAGGAAACGTCGTCTCGCGTTGCCCTCTCCTGAGGCGTATTCGGACAAAGATGATGGAGATTTGCGGCCCAAATCAGATATATCGACCTTTTTCGGCATTTTCCTTCGATGTGAACCCTGCCTGTGCACTGAGCCACGTCCAGAGGCTCGTTTGGAGAACAATGCCTTGACATTGTTCACAAATAAGGCCGTAGAGCCGACAGGAAAGGTTGAAGAAGGATTTGAAATACTTTAGAACAAGTTTGATGTACATTTCAAGTGTGCAGGGCGATACAAGCTTGAGCCAGTCGACGTGGAGGAGAGGACAATGGCACCACTCTTGATCCTCTCAGCCAGCTAGGGGGATAATTCGTAGGATACATCACAAAGATACAAGAACAGGGTCCAAATATAACCAACTAAGTTGTCCCCAGCTTTCGTTTTCGCTCCGCCTCTCTCTTTTGCTTGACGAGTGCAAGTCGCGCTTTCAACGAGCGTACCCGCTCATCCGCATCCTCTTGCGCGCGCTCCTCCTCCATAATACGATCCATGATCAACTCCCTCTCCTCTCTCTCCTTGCGTTCCCTCGCTTGTTCGGGCGTCTCGTCCTCGGGAGGCAGCTCTGTGATGACTTCCCCATCAATCACTGCACCTACTCGTCCGCCCGAGGGTCCAACACTCGGAATCGCCTGTGTATTCGCACCGTTGCCTTGTCGTAGATGTGATGGGAAACCGTCGTCTGCGGTCGAGGTGATGACCTCTTCAGCAGCAACTGTTGCACGGTCGTAAATATCCTTTCTCGACATTACTTGCTCTGAAGCCGTCGGTCTAGCCAACACTTCGCGTTCAAACTGTGCCCACTCCATGTCCAGTTGTGAAGGTTGTGTCTTCTTAGCGGCAGGAGTAGAAGCTGGCTCTCCTCCGTCGTCGCCTTCGTCGTCGCTATCTCGCGTCGGTAGAGTACGTTTCGGGTCTGAGAAGAAATTGCTCGCAGCAAATTCAGACGACGGTCTCTGTTCCTCTTCAGTCTTTTGTCGTTTCGATCCATGCGCCTTTGCGTCCTAGCCATAAGATTAGGATACGTCCGCGCATCGTGACCATCTTTTCACTCACCAGATGTCCATTTTGTACCTCGTCCTCTTCATCTTCTGGCTCATCGTCATCATGTGCTACAAGTGCCTTTCGCTTTCCCTTTTCCAATCGCATCTTTTCGCTTTCTCGCTCTTGTGCTTCTTTTAATCGACCAGCATTTGTCCTATGTGATTTACTTCCAAGATGTCCTGCCCACGCTGTCTCGTTGTCTTTGACGACAATGGCACAGAGCGTACATCGGAGTTGTCCAGACGCGTTGTACGCGGCGAATGGGTGAGTGATGCGTTTTGAGCGTTCCTATCATTGAGATAACCCATGTAGGTTCATCAGAAGACGCGTAGTATGGAGAGAAAATGTCAACAAACGGCGGCTTAAGCCATAAACTAGTGACTGACCTGAGCTTTAGCCTTCAAGAGAGCTCTAACGTCTGTAGACATTTTGATATACGCCGATAAGACAGTTTGACGATGCGGCTCTCAATCTCCAGTGATGTGGTCGGGTCGAAATTACATTCGCCACTGGTGACATTGCAAAGTTTACCAAATATGCCGTGGATTGAAACACCCTTACTCTGGTGCATATAGCCAGACGAGTTGCTGTAAGCCGCACCCCACAGCAAGATAGATTTGTTCAACAAGAATAGGTTGGGGACAAAGTGCAATAATCAAACAGAACAAATAGATAATTAGAGCCGTGCTATAGGAATGAGACCGAGAAGGCCAAACGAGAGAATATACAAGCCGCTAGCTACAAATAACCCGTCAGGGAGCGTCATTTCTGAGAGTAGTTCATGTACGTACCCCCAAGGAAGCTGAGCAAGAAGCCTAGCGACGAGGCATACAGGGCAAACACGAGAAACGTCCAGCCAGAAAATATGGTGACTGTCAATATCTAAAACACGAGTATGATTAGATAGCAATGATTAGATGGCGAATAAGGCGTACTGGGATGACTATTCGCAGCTGCTCCGAGTTTCTCCATTGAGAGTACTTTGGAGGGTCAGCAACAGCAGTCTGATAGTGATAAAGCATACCTCTAGTCTCCTCCCACTCAGTTTTGGTAATAGCAATAGGTATAGGAAAAGTAGAATCGTCAGGGAGCCGAGCCCGACACTCGCAACTGCACTCATTCTTCAAATGCATCATTAGCACACGTATAATAAGGCACCAAACAGTTTAAAGGTACATACCTACTCCATGTCCACCCCTCGCCGTCTTCCAGCGTATCGCCCGATGATGGTGGTCTGACGAGGTTTCGCAAGAGTGCGACGACATCAGTATAGTAGCTAAGAGCACCTCCGAGCGCTATCCACCGCAGTTGTTTTGAATTGTGCTTCAACGGCCGACTCATTGCCCCGGTCCACCAAAAATGCTGTTAGCTGGCGAGTCTTTTGTATGTGTTTGTTGGGATTCGTCCAGCAAACTGGTCTAGATTATGATAACGGACGTTGCTGCTGGCAATGCTACGTCGACGTCGGGTCCAAGCTGTTAAGTCTCCCACATGTTTTCGACTCGGCCCACCGGCTCAGCCAGCGAATGCACTAAGACGACGCAAATCATCTCCGATAGATTCTCAACATTATGACCAACAAGTGCTGATACCAAAGATGGACGCATTCCCGGCTTGGCCTCGACCACAAGATTGACTAATTTCGAGGATATAAATACAGCTTTAACACGGAACCTACGTATTCATACGTCATCAGTACGCGTCTCATCTAGACTTGAAGTCGACGACTCTCACATTTCAACCACTTTCCAGTAACACTCGTGAGAGAGAAAGGATCTCTTATGGAGATTTAGTCAATGGCATCGAAATGTAGATTCAACAGCAGTTCTACGCTCAGCAAGTGCGGCGGGAGACATCTACATGTTCGACCTACCCGCCAAAAACTCATATTGTCCCCTCAATGCCGACATTTCACAGCTCCTTCAACTCTCTCATCTCCTGGAGAATCCAGCTGGGCGCGAAAACCCCCAGTGCCCTTCTTCACGAGCAACCAATCGCTGAGCGGGTCTTACACCACATACAAAGTCCAACATCTACGCTCCCAGACCCTTTCTCAGCACCGTCTGAACCACGGAGAGCGAGAATGGCCACCAAGCGTGTCCCTCGAACACTATAAACCCATCCCACCGCTCACACTCGGCACGACGCTCAAAGTGTATGCGCAACTGTCCAAGGCGCGGTTAACCGTACTCGTCGTTCTTACTGCAATGTCTGGCGTTGCACTCTCCCCTTTACCAGTCGGATTGCCTGTTCTCCTCGGAACAGCACTCGGCACGACGCTGTGCTCTGCCGCGGCGAATACATTCAACCAGATATCAGAGGTGCCGTTTGATGCCCAAATGGCTCGTACACGCAATAGACCACTAGTACGAAAAGCCATCTCGCCGTTCCATGCCGCATGTTTCGGTGCCGCTACTGGCATCGCTGGTCCAGCGATCCTATTAGCCTATGCGGGACCAGTGACGGCAGCACTAGGGCTAGGGAATATCTTCTCTACTCTGGACTCTACACCGCGCTCAAGCGGCGGAGTGTAGCGAATACTTGGGTAGGGGGCATCGTGGGTGCTATTCCACCACTCATGGGATGGTCTGCTTGCGGAGGTTCATTACTCCCGACGACATCGACACCCATCTCCCTCTATCTCCCCTCATTCCTCTCCTCAACGGATCTCTACGCCTCACTAGCGACGCAACTCCCGACAATTACCGACGGCCTAGTGACACTCACACCAACATTCGACAACCCACTCGCCCCACTCACCCTCTTTCTCCTCCACTACGCCTGGCAATTCCCACACTTTAACCCACTGTCACATCTCGTGCGAACATCATACGCACAAGCAGGCTATGCGATGCTCACCATACTCGACCCAAAGAAAAACGCACTCGTCTCGCTCCGCCATGCAATCTTCCTCGTCTTTCTCTCCTCTTTCCTCGTTCCGCTTTCTGGGCTGACAAATTGGGCGTTTGCGCTCACAAGCTTGGTCCCCAACGCCGTTCTCGTCCATTGGAGTTGGAAGTTTTATCGATTTGGAGGAGAAAAGATTGCTCGGACACTCTTTGCGCACTCGCTGTGGTACTTGCCCGTCATGCTTGGACTGATGATGTTCCATAAGCGAGGTATGGAGTGGCTCGAGTGGTTAGGTCTTCAAAGTTCAGAAGAGACAGAGGTAAAACCTGTAGAGTCATCCTGATATTCATCACCATTCTCACCCGATACTGTTCTACGCGCTTGGTACGCGCCCGATAGGCAAACATTGAGCGTAAGGTGAAGACATGATGGATGCTCAAAACCTGTTTTTTCTTTATTCCCAACGTACCACGTTCGATAAACTATCATGTCCTCGTGGGTTGGTGTGGGTCACCGACTTGGACCTTGCCCTCACCAAGTATTGCTGGCCCTACGACACTTATTCAGTCTACATGTGACACTAATCACATCTCAAAATATAGAAGCTGATTTATAGACGACAATAGGGTCCATGCGTCCCCTCCATGATTGACACTACACCGTTACGCACGGTGCAATCGCGCTGTCTAGGTTCTGGTAGGATAAAGAAGAATATTAAGATCTGGGCTCTATACATGTTCGTATTAAGTCCCGTGGAGAAAACCACGTCTCCAATCGGGCAACTATTAGTGACGGTATTAATGGTCATGGGAACAACGCCTGGTCAAAATCGCGGCTGAATCCTGCAAACGATCTAGAAACTACTATGAGCAGATCTTCATCGCTCTTGAACCTACATACCCGGTCGACGGATCCCACGTTGGCTGCATGACTGGATGCGTCAGTGTTGAGACGTCCATCGTAAGCAACAAGGACATACATTCCATAGGGATATTACTGTCACTTGCTGTAGACCTTTGCCAATGACTGTGACCATCTTGCCCAGGTCTCCCGTGCGGCGAGTTGTCATCATTATTTGCGAGTGTATCTGTCTTGACGAGTTGATTGAGAAGTTTATAAGCATACTAATCCTCCTTCGACCCGAGGCGACATACAGTGCGAGCCCTTGATGTTTGACGACATTGTATTATTTACTTGGACACGGTGAGGGAAAGGATGTGCTAAACACAAGCTGGATCCTCGTGTACGATATATATACCTGTAGCCTACGAGTACGGACCGTTATCCTTCTGATGAGCCCCGCGACGGCAACGCGGAGAATATGAAGAGTCCGCAGCCTCGTCGTCGGGTAGTTTGCCTTAATATAAACTAAGGAAGTGCATCTCCTTCATGTCTTGGCGTCACCATAATGTCATTTCCTTTGGGGTCACCATGTGGAGCACAGGGACAAATTCGATGCTTGTAGTCGATCTTTTCTGCCGAGATTGCCGCACCCATTGCCACACCCATTGCCGCCGAGGATTACGTGTACAAAGCACGCTGAAAAGTTTCGGGGTTTCAACCATTGGCGTACGGCACGAATCGGAGATCAAAGCACTTGGCCTCGTCTTAGGCGGCGACTGGTTGATGACCATGAGGAAGACGCCTATTCATCATTATCCGACGCAGCACTCACGAGGAACGTGTACGGACGTTCGAGGCGCCCATTCCATTCGGCAATAGACAAAGCTCTTGACTCGAGGTCGGAGAGCAACTGCGAGCAGAAGGACTCCTGGGACCTCGAGTTGTCCATCCTCTTGCCCGAGGCGAAAAGCTCATCAAAGTCGTTTTCTCCAATGCTCTGATTTCTATCTCGACATTCAGTGAACTTGGGGAATGACGTCGGGGATCCCTGCTTACCATTTTATTAGACCGTTTACGCTATTTTACACCTTTTCTCTTATGTCCACGCGTTGAAGATGCGGGTGAGCGGTCATAAACTCGTTCAGAAACCGCGTTAGGAGGTCGAGTTTGAGGTGCCGAAGAGATGGAAAGTCGCCACGTAGAGCTGGGTTGCCATTTGGACGCCATCCGACGTACTCGATAAAAGGAAGGTGCATCTTGATGATGCCGTCGTGCGAGGGAGGCGCGATGTTATCCCTCTCTATCTGAGCAATCTCTTGAATCCGCACTTCTAGAACACGAAGATTTGGTACGATGGCTAGGACCTTGGAGAGAGGAAATGGGCCAACCGGTTCCTCCACAACCAAGATGGTGAGTGAATCCCAGCGCCTCGCTGGTCGATTTGCATATCGCTGACAATATGGCGACGATGTAGTCTCTCAAGATTGAGCCGAGTGAAAATGTCATCTTATGAGCACTTCCAGGTCGTGTGCGGATGTCGAGCCTGGGTATACGTATTGATATCTCCACCATCAAGCTTGAGTGACCCTGGTTTGCTTCCCAGATTCTCGAAAAATGCGAGCACTTCACTGTGAGTAATATCACAGTCGTTAAGGAGGTGGATGGACAAAGCGCTTAGGTTTGTCGTCGGATGAACTTTGATAGAGTGAATAGGATGCTTCCCAGGGTGATACTTATCCCATTTGCCTCCTGTGAATCCCACATCGTCAAGCCGGAGGGTGATGGCAGCACCCTGGAGCCGTGGAATCACATCTTCACAGATGTGAGCAATGAGGCCACCGCTACTAAGAATAGAAAAAGTGATGTCGGGCCACAAAGAGGTGCTGTGATTGACGATGTACCGCCAGTGAGAAGAGACGTGCGAGAGCATCAGTAGGGCTCGAATTTGCGAATTCTTCTCCTTTCTTGGGACATTCGTGTCGATAGCAAACTGGAAAATTTCCGATACGATTTCTAATGGAAGCTCCGAGGCTGGATCGTGCAGACTTGGGACATCTGGAGGGTATCGAGTCAGCGAAACTCAAGCGGTATGTTGTACAAGCATGCTTCTTCATCTTGAATCTATACGCGACAGGTCGGTTCTGGCGAGTTTAGGTAATCAGATATTGTAGCAGCAGCCAACCTTCAGTATCAGTGATTTCACTCGAGAACAAGGATGCAGATAGATGATGAACAAGTAGATAAACACCTATGATATTTCACTTCATGCGATCCAGTTACCGTTGTTTACAGGTTCACCCGCACGAGTGCCTGCACAGCGCGTATCTCGATCCCTCGTCGCCATACTCAGGCGTTTGTTTGAGTATTCCGATAAGGCTTTGCATCACCCCAGCGGTCACTCGTGATTCCGGCGCTCCCCGGATGCCTTGCTCCAGCTTCGAGCTGCTTCTGATACGAGATCGCTCGCAGGCGTTCAGTTTCGTTCGGAGTCAGGTTCAACTACGTGGCGGTTAGTCGTGAGAGCAGAAGCCGTACTACTGTACACGTACGTAGACCTCCAAGAGGAAGATGTGAATGAGCAGAGCTGCCCAGGCGGAGTTGCCGAAACCACTTCGAAGAGCAGAGGCCACTCCTTGAGGATCATCCTTCATGTTGGCGGGAACAAGGACGGAGCGAGAGGTCGACCCATCTGTACACTGGGAATAACCCGCATGTGCAAGTTGGGTCGTGTTACCCTTGAAAGTATAAAGCAGTTCTTCGCAGTTCCATGGCTATCGGAGCTTCAGAGATACTTTCTGTGAGTGACATTTCATACCATGAAGAAGCCGCCAATGGCAGTCACGATGAGCGCCGAGATGATCATAATGATTCTCATCGTTACGATGGACGACATGTAGACAACTGACCCTGAGCGGGGGGTTAGTGTCGAGTGAGCATTCAACATTGACCACTCACGCAGCATCCACTTGCGGTGCTGTTCTATCTGGAGGCGCTTGATATTGTAGTAACCCATACCTGCTGAAAACAAGGTGACCAACGCGAGGGCATAAATTCCTCCCGCAGAGGAGACGTCACCACCAAATGCGTGGCGAGACATCATCAAGCCACCGATAACTCCAAGCAGTATGAGTGTCAAGACGGTGTATCCGTTGATCCGATGGAACAGGAGGTATTTCTACTCGGAGTCAACATCTGTCGACGTTCGCATCATTCGATTATCATCACACCTTTCTAATCCCAGGGACAAATTGCAGGACCGAAAGAACGCCGCACGCTAAGAAGGATGAGGACCCGGCTGAGGTGTACTCAACTACCTACGCAAGATGGTCCCTAGATGAAGCAACATGCCAACTATGGTGTATTAGCCAGATAGAAGGATAGCAGAGAGACATCCTTTACCCTTCCTCGAACCTCCACGGAACCAATAGAGCTCTCCTACCTTCCCAATGAGCAAGCTGAGGATACATGCTCGTCACGTACCTGGCGCAAAGGCACCATTGTAGTATCTGTGGGGGGCTAAGGATCTGAAATTAGCGAGCGAGAACCCCATCAGTGCGCCGCCCAGGATAAAAACTGTATAATTCCGGTGAGTGAAGCAGAGATGAACGCTGAGAAGACATACAGAAGAAAAAGCTTAGGGGCCTTCTGAATCCAAGTCGACGGCTGAGGGAACTCCATAGTCGAACCAGAATGTTCGACGAGGCAGTTGGCTCTGAGCTCGCCGAGGTCGTTGTCGCATCGACCTTGTGAGGGCCTTGCTCCGACATGATTGAGGAGACAGCCTGTATGATTATGCAGGTCAATAGTATAAATAGTCATCTGGCTGGCCCAACGAGGAGGCTGCACCATATCACGAAGGACGCCTCTCGTGCTGTTTGACTGTTCCAAAGCGAGCAGTCTCTTCGTGGTTCCGGTCTATAAACTTATTTTATGTTTGAATTGAGGCAGGAGTCGGCATCGCCCAAACGCCTGAAGCTGTTTGAGAGCCCCCCTGCAGAGGTGCTGTCCGATCGTGTGCACATGACACAGACTATATTCGCAACAGATGAGAGACGATGAAATTACTACGTCTTGACTTCGCCTGTGTGCCTATCCAGATATTTATGGCCATACTCGAGGAGCCTAGGGAAGTCAAGCAGTGGTCAGAGCCTATCAGTGTACTTACCAATCCGGCTCTATCTCTGTCAGTACTCGGATCCTAGGAATGTCAGTCTACATCGAGGGAGGGTGTTCGCACTCACTGTGTCTTCTTGGTCTCCTCCATCTCATGGAAAACCACCCATCCAGAACGCGGTTTACGTGTGAACATGACCGAGTTGGGATGCACATGTAAAGTCTAGACCTCATGTTGAACTTGCCGAGCGATGCACAAAATACAGGGAACTCACGACATTGCCTCGGACGCTTCGGTACGTCCCGTCTGCCACCCACTTTGCGCCGTTCCTCCACATCCCACTCACTAAACACCGCCGAAGCCGCGTTGCGTCCCCTTCGCAGCTTTCGGTTGGGAGGCCAAACCGAGTCATATACTTCTTGAGCTGAGCTCGGATTGAAACGGCGCGAGACATGGCTCTGAAGGAGAGTGCGTGTGTCTGACACCATTTAGATGACTTCCCATAACGAATGAATGCGTTATACGCTGAACTAGCGTCAGAGAGCAGACAATCAGAAGTGGCAGAGCTCACCATTCAGAAGAGTCAAATGGTCCTTCATTAAAACATGAGCTGATAGGCAGGAGGTTTGCACTGTGACTTACACCTTCCTCGGCTGTGAACTTTCGCCGTTCTAATTCCGCCATGGCTCCTGCGGCACCGTCTGGAATGACAAATACATCCTGGAAGAAGTCAATAGTGCACCTGGAAAGTGGTGCTACGGACTTGAACTGCGACCATAGCAGCGATGGTGAGAATCTCCTCCCCACACTTGAACTCTTTACTGCCCCAGAGCTGCCATCGTCATGAGTGTCAGTGAAGGGATGAAAGTTATGAATAGAGTAATATAACCATTCTGGCGACACCGATATCCACCGGTACTTCTGCCACTTTCGCGCCGACCTCCGTGAGCCGGGCATCATCCCGATTGAGCATTCCAGCGGCGACAAGCGTCTCCAGCGCTCTGAGAACGTTCTCCGCTGGGGGTGGCGAGACCCATTCAAACTTCATCAAGTCGTCGATGCCCAGGCCTTTGAGTTGAAGGATTGGTGTCGTTAGGTCGACTCTTGTCACCTCGGGCGCCGTGGATTTTGAAAGTTGAGATAACGAATCTACCGTATAAAGCCGATAGCATACACCAGGCGCTGTTCGACCCGCACGCCCTGCCCGTTGGACGGCTGAAGAGAAAGAGATGGGCTGGGTAACGAGTGAAGAAAGGGAGGTGACTGGATTATGAACGCGAATCTATGGAAAAATTAGCCGCGAATGATATGGCTTCCAGTACACTTGCCTTTACAAATCCGCAATCAATCACAAACTTGATCCCATCTATTGTGACGCTAGCTTCAGCGATGTTGGTGGAAATGACAACCTTCCGTGACCCCCTCTCGGACGTCTGGAATACTTGAAGTTGGTCTGATGTTGAAAGACCTGCATGGAGAGGAACGACATTGAGGCGAGGTGCGCTATTTGGAAGTCTGAAATGTGTGGTCAGTACTGAACCGTCATTAATCGCAGTATTACGTTGGTAGAAGCTCAGATATCTCGTAAAGGGCACGTTCAATCTCCTCGCGGCCAGTAAGAAAGACGAGAACGTCGCCGCTGCCATCTCTGTTTCCCTTCAAATGGAGATCCCAGACGGTTTGAACCGCTTTTCGTACATAATCCTCAGTGGGCTCACTGAGATATGCGATTTCGACCGGGTACATTCGGCCGGGAATGTTGAGCACAGTAGCTTCGAATGGTTGAGGCGGTGAGGAAGAAAAGTAATGAAGAAAAGTCGAAGCGTCGAGAGTGGCGGATGATATGATCAGTCGCAAGCTAGGTCGCTTTCGGCGGATCCTGCGGCTTATCAGACAAGACCAGGTGACATAAACACACGCACTTTTTGAGGACTCCTAGCAAGAGGTCTGTGTAGAGACTTCTTTCATGCGCCTCGTCGACCTTGTTATCATCAGCTCTCAGAGACGACTCTGGGGGGACGGTGCACACCATGATCACACTATATCGACTAAGTAGGGGATCCACCATTGTCCTGGTTACGCAGACATCAGGATCGTTTCCGAGTAAACGGAATAGCGCCCGACGCACTCACGAAAGAGCATGCCATCCGTCATATACTTGATACGCGTACGCTGCTTATCCGAGACATCCTCAAAGCGAATCGTATAGCCCACCTAGATTACGAATCAGTCTTGTACACAACCCGCAATCGATGCTCCACCTCGTCGCCCAAGATTGAACCGACCTCCTGAGCGACGCGGGTGGCGACGCTCGTAGCTGCAACACGACGAGGCTGGGTGCATGCAATGACATGTCCTTTCGCGGCCCAACCAGCCTCGAAAAGATACTGCGGTAGTTCTAGACGGAAACTCAGACATACTCATGTCTCTTATTCCGCACTCACGCGTCGTCTTTCCAGATCCAGTCTCTGCAACGACAATTGTGACTCCATATTTCTCTACTGTATATAGCAACTGCCGCTCTGCAAAAGATGAGACACGCGCAAAAACTTGGGGAAAATTGGCTCACTGTAGCGGAATATCGGCAGTCTCTCACGTTGTTCTTGCAGTCCCACGAATGCAGTCGAGACTGGCGCGGATTGTAAGAGCGCTCCTTCGGATTCAGTCGCTCTGTCCAACGAAGAACCTGGCGCGACGGTTCCAGGTTTCCAGAATTGCATGCTCATATCAAAGAAACGATACTCCTAGCCGAAACCAAGTCAAACAAATACACGCTAAGGCCTTTGTTCGTCTGTCGAAGTAGTGGTCGAGTTCAAGTCTGTACGGCAGCGTTTGAGGTGGGGGAATCATTTGCATTTCATTTGGGCATCAACGGAACGTATTAAACAGGTGATTTCCCAAGAGATACAGGCCCAAAGGGGATAGAGCTCGAATGGACAAAGGAGGGTGGCTGTAGATATGGAAATAGAGCGAGATGCTGAAGCGCTGAGAGGCAGGAAAGGGATCGAATCATGGAAACTTGGTGCGTATGCCGTGTCAGGTAGGATGCCGGCACACACCCACGAAAAGTTGGCAAGCGGCTGAATGGCGCGTCAGTGTCAGCAGGGGCCATCACAGGATCGGCATACGATATAGAGTGAAATGAATGTGGGGTCATGATGACTACTGATTCCAAGAAGCCAAGAAGTAAAGGATTGTGGGTGGTTGATCTCTAGGTCTTATGTTAGATTCTGTTTCGATAATGCAAGTCGCACTCACTCGTACAACCATAAAGTGATCTCGAAGAGCGCTAGGCGCTCGCCATTATGGCGTGAGCGATGGAGTCCCAATAACCCAAGAAAATGAGATGTGAGAGAGAGCGGCAAGGAGCGTGAAGTAGGTTGTATAGAGACACAGATTTGGAGTAGTGATAGAGGATAAGATGGACCAAAAAAATTATTGCAACAAAAATCAAGCATCAAGACGAATGAGATGGCAAAATGAAAGCTCTGGGCGGGTACAGTTAGATGGCTTGAACCGCAAAATGAGGCGTCGTAGGATGTAGATGAGCTGATAACGCATTGAAGGTCGTAATTTGGCACAGATTGATCCGAACGGACACGAAACGACAATAGATCATGCACTTGCAGCAAGTCAGCACACACTTCGCAGCGAACCGTTCAACCCACAGAGCATTGAGACACGACGAGTTGGCCGCAGGACCCGCGTGGATCCATCGTAAGAGAAGATACTGGACAAGGTTAGCCAGAAAACTTCTGAAGCGGGTCGTCACATACCAAAAGTAAACACGAGTCAGCAGATCAAATTGCGCGAAGAAGGATTCACGTTGTTAATATGGGCGCGGCTTTTCGCCCGGCCCAAGCATACTGATACTACGGGTCATGCGAGCACGACCAAAGCCGACAGAAGGTCCAGGTCCAGAGCGCAAGGTATCACGGCTAGGCGTCTGTCGTCGAATCTGAGCCGGTTGAGCAACACCCTCGTCCCCATTGCCAGAGGTAGCGTTCGTCGGAGACGATTCTTGGACAGTGTCAAGTTGCGTCGATGGAAGATCCGAGGGTCCATCAGGGAAGAGAACGCTAGAGATAGACGCTGTGCTGACGGCAGGGAAGCGCTGCGTTCCAACGCGTCGTAGTCGATTTGCGACTGCTGCCTCGTCCATTGGCTCTTGAGAGACTGGCTGCTTGAGCACGAGCTCGGGTCCAAGAAAGCTGGGCGTTCGCTTTTGCACCGTCCTACCAGCAGTACGTCCAACGGTAGCACTCATACCAACTTTAGTCGCAGAGGTGTCTGCTGCCGTTGATCTGGCCTTGGTGGTGCTTTCGCCCACCGCTCGACGAGCTCGGTTCTTCTCAACCGGCGACGCAGGACGCTGAGTTCCACGAGTGGAAACACCCCTCCCTTCCTTGGCAGTGGTCGGGTTGGAGGAGGCACCACCAGACCCAGCAGCAGCGGCACTCGCCATCCCAGAACGAACTCGCTGACGAACAGCCGCACGCGGTGTCTCCCCATCCTCTTGTTCGACTGGGGGAAGACTGGCGACAATCTTGGCCATATTGTTGAGAGGCGGAGGGCTAGCAGTGAGCCGAAGAGTTGGTAAAGGATTCGCTGGTCGTGGAGGAACTGGGGGTGAGTTGGTCTTGGCTCGGCCACCACCAGGTAACAAACGAGGGCTCTTCGCGCTTCGGCGCGGAGGAGTTCGAGAGGCAGAGAGTGCTGTCGCGCGTACGCGTCGGGGAGGAGTCCGCGCAACTCGACGGCCTGTATCTGAGAGCGCTCGAGAGGCGGGTCGAGGCGTCTCGGGGGTATGATCTTGGTGGCCATTCTATACCGGCGTTAGAACTTGTCTAGGGGACTCACGAGTCCACATACCTGAGTACTGAGAACATGACTCCGAAGCAATCTCGGTGGAGTAGTGAGCTCATCCGTCTTGACTCGCTTGCGACGGGGCTCTCCTTCTCTCCTCTCTACAGGCGATTGGCGAATGGTCCTCAACTCGGCAGACGTCTTATGACGAGCAACTGGGAGATGCGGGGTACTCATCACTTTGGATCGAGGAGTGCTTTCGTAGCTAAGAACTGACGACTCTCTATCACTGTGCGCTCGGAACGAGTCTGGGGAGAGCAATAGACGATCGAGATCCATGCCACGTCTACCAGGAGTGGATGGTGTGATAGGCGAGAGCGTCACATCTCTATCCTCTATCGGATCAAGTCGAGGAAATGGCGAGGGCGTAGGGCTGGGGCTGGTAGTTCGGTCTCTCTCCACGTCGCTCGACTCGGCAGACTTTCCCTTTCCACCCTTTTTCCGACTGAAAAGTCGGCCACCAAGAATGCGAGGTGAGGCGAGAAGCTTGGATGACTGGAGTAGCTTGTGTGGAGATGGTCCACCCTTTCTCGGTGACTTGGGAGGCGAAGGATTAAATGCAGCCTTGAGCGGAGACACGGGTGGAATGACATCGCTCGATGGAGCACTGCTCGGAGGTACGTCTTCCGTATCGTATTCGCTCTCAGTCTCCACAAACGACGTCTCGGAGCGTTCTCGCTTGTGTCCAAGCAAACTAACGGGCTCTTCTGGTACAATGTTTGTTTCTGGTGGAGAGTGCGTGAGACGCAGCTTGGAATTTTCGCTAATGGACGGATAGCTTGGGGCGCGCTTGATGGGATCCGCTGGACGAGAGAAACTGGCGCTCCGTTTGATTCCACCACGTGAACCGTGTGCCTCGTTGAGATGCGGATGCGTTACCGAGAGCGGTGGAATATACGGGATGCTCTGTTGCTTCGAGGGCGAATGGCTGGGTCGTGTAGGAGAGCCAACAGCAGAGGATTGATTGGAGAAGACCGAAGAAACGCTTGAAATACTGGAAAAGTTTCTCGGCTCGGTACGCCCACTTGGCAAGGGTGCATTAGTCGAAAAGAAGCCATCCGCCTGGAGCTGGGCTGCTGGCTGCAGCATGTTGCGCACTGGCTTGGAGAAGAAGGAATCCGGAAGAGGAGCACGCTTTCCAGAGGTTCTAGACCCGCTTGCCTCTGACGAAAACGTGGCCAGGAGATCCGCAGGATCTGGCGATCTAGCTGTCCTTGCCTGATTTGGTTTGTGCGGTGAAAGCCTCATTGGGCTCAAGCTAAGAGGCTCGATGTGCCGCGACGAGACCGTGGGCGAATTCGGGCGAGGACCATCACTGCCTGGCGACACAGATCGTGAGCGAGGCCTACTGGCCGAGTTGTACGAGGGTGATCCCGGAAAGTAAGATTCGGTCGGGGAAATCGGTTCCACAGAGGGAGACCGTGGTGTCTTGAGTGGGGAGCGCGGTCGAGCGTACAGGTAAGGATGATAGCTGACGGGCTGAATGTCCAAATCACGATCAAGACGCTGGAGCCTGATTGAGGACCTAGGCAGATGTCAGCTCCCCTTCGAAATTATCACAAAAAGGCGCACCTCAGAACGCCTGCTGGCACGTTGGTGCTCCGAGCTGGTGGAGGAGAGTCTAAAATGCCTCCAAATCCAGTTTCATCACGTGTTTCTTCATAGTCCATAAGCGCGTCTCCGTCTGCATTGCGAGACTTTGGTCGTCCGGGTTGAACACCTCTTGCCACGTCTGCAGCCATCGACTTGAGCATTCTCCGAATTTCACGAACATTATGAGGCCAATCTCCGTAGCGTTTGAGCTGTCGAGCCCATAAATCGATAAGCGTGTCTGGTGGTCGCGCGGCGTTGTAAGGTGTTCTCGGAGCGGTTCGTTTCTTGACATTCGGGGGACATCCATCTTCCAATGTCTGGAGTGAAAAACGATGAGCGAGTTGTTTCCGATGTAAATTAATGGCCAACGCGATGCTTACCCGCACAAGAATCGCGACTTGTTCATCTGTCCACGCATAGTTGCCCTCTTCTGCGTCAGTCCCCTCGCCAAGAACTGTAGATGCACTGGAGTCCATGCTGACGCGGCCGTGCATTGTCGTGTCGCCGTCTATGCTATCATCGGTCAGCCTCCTCCGATGGTCAGCAACTCCGGCGAGTGGCTTGATGCGATAAGGCGGCGTGGATGGCGTCATTGGTGATATTGGCGACAATTGTGGCGACTGGGCGACCAGCTGAGCGGCCGGGGAGCGCGTCTGCATCCCGTCTGCCACGCCAGTCGACAGATTGCAGTCTAAAAACGTGATAGTGTAGTTGTAGAGTCGTAATAATGCCTATAAGACGCGTTTAACGCGGATCAAGAGACGCGGCTCGTCGACGCAGGGGATCAAGGTGGGTGGAGTTGGGGCGCATTTCTGTATACACCACCCACGTCGAGGCCGGCCCTTGAGTGTTTGTTAATTTGGCATATAGAATGCTGTAATATACGTTTTCATTACCTTTATCACTCGTAGAAGTTAAATAGATGCATTACAGCCAGTCATCATGTACCTGTCATTCCCCATCTGTGCTCTTGCTCCAGTCTATCCTGCTGAGCCCGTGCTCTGGTCAACAGGTCCGCAATGCCCTCGAAAGCCACCTTTTGCAGTTTCTTAAAGTCGTTTATATGTGCATTATCGAGTCTCTTGCGCTCGGCGACCACCTCCTCTGAAGTAGGAACGCGAGAGAGAAGCCGAGAGCTCTGGAACGTCGCATACTGTGGATTCAAATCCAGAAGCGCGGTAGTGGTTTGGAGACCGGTTTTGCACATGTCCTTTGTCTCTTCGTACATCGTTTGCTTCTCCTCGTCCGATATCAAGGACATTCGCGATACATTCGTGGACACTTGTCCAAGAATCTCTGCCAGCTCTGCATCGAGGGCATCCAGAGTAGAGTTTGACGACTCGAGCTTGGTCAACGTCAGCGTATGACCACACCTACTGCCAGGCGGCCCTCACCTCTGCAGTGGCGTTCACGACGCTCGCCTGCTCGCCTTTGCTCTTCTCTATTCGTGAAAACAAGAGCCTTTTAAGCGCCTCGCATGTCCTTTGATGCTCTTCAAACGTAAACTTTGCCACCCTGAGCCCTTCTAGTGCTTGCTGGTCCGCTTCGTTGGATGGCTCAGCCGTCACTTCACGAGAAACGTCCGCTTTGAAACCACTGGCGACAAATGTTGCCACCAATTTGTTCATCTCCTCCTTCGTCTCGTCGTATGATGCCGTGGCCCATTCTTCAGCCTCTTCCAGTCTGTTCCGAATGGCGTCTAGACGATCTTGTATCTCGAATATTCTGTCATTAGAGACTGGCAGATTGTCAACCAAATTGAGATCGACCATGTCGGTATCTGTAGCTCCAGGAGCAACGGGCGGCGCATGCTTGTGTTCGTGCAGCTCTCGAACCCGCTCAAGCTCCTCTTGAGCTGACTGAACCTTTGTGCGGAATGACCCTTCCACCAAGCGCTGGTTACGCGCCTTCATCGCAAGCGCAAGCAGCTGAACAGAAGGATCGGTTTCCTCCGAGTTTGAGAATGTATCCAGGCGTTGAATAGACTCGGCAAACTCGTCCTCTCTCTGGTGGGCATAGTTCGATCGCGCGATGCGTCCTTCAACCCAAGCTGCCTCTGCTCCACTCGGGAGTACGTTTGGCCAACGGGCAGCTTTCGCAACTTCTGTCTTGAGGTTTGAATGCTCCTTGTACTGGCTTTTGTAGCTCTTCAGATTCTTGCCTGCTTCGACTTTGAGTCGTTGGTTGTGCGTCGCTTTGACAAGGCGTCTATCTTGTGTCAGTGGATGATAGTGTGCTGTAGACTCACCTACGTTATGTATTCAAGAATAGCATGCTCTTCGACGTTGCTCTTGGATGACCGAACCCAGTCCCTTTCTACTGGTGAATCCATCTCCTCGTCGACTATAATCGGAGCTTCTCTACTTCCAGCCTTTAGAATGGTCAGGGATCCCTTTCATCAATCCGCGTGAACACAACCGACCATTCTCGGCTCGTCTGTATCAACATCCATTCTGACAGCAATTTATTTGTGTTTGAGGAACGCTCAGAGTCATCCAATAGGCAAAGGTTGATTGTGGTCAAGGTCAAGAAACTTGAGCTTGACCACATCAACCTTCAGTGTACTTAACACGCAAATAATACCGTTTATTCATCTCTACAGTATCTCTAACTTGTTTTCTCACCCGAATTATGGCCATATGGTCCACCATCAGCTCATGTGGCCCGCGAATATCAGCATATGGACATTCAACCACGCTCCTTTCACATTCTATGCACTCAAGACAACCGTTCGCATCAGACATGCACAAGGGATACTGTTAACCCCGTAACCGGGCAAAGGAGAAACCGGCCGTCTATAGCATTCGTGGTGCGGACAGCCGAGCCGTTACATCTTGGACCCTGCTACATAGCTAACCAACTCTCTTTCACTCCTTTTTGTCCCATAGCCCGACGGATAGAGCTAGCTTTGCCTCGCCGTCAAAGTAACTGCCACTCTTTTGTGCAACGTCGCCTCTTTCGCCATGTTCCTCATTCAAACCATCCTTTCCACCCTTTCTCTGGTTTCTCTCGCATTTGGACGTCCAACGCTGGAGCAAAGAGATCTCGTATGCAACGGACGCGCGGAGCTCTGTGATAGAAGTTATGGAAACGTGACTTTTCTCACATGTACGTCTCCCCATGCAAGTTGAGCTTAGCTAAACTCAACGTATAGCCCATGATTCGTTTGCGTATTCGACCAATCCGCTTGAACTTGCCCGAACTCAGTCACTGGACCTTACAGCGCAAATGAACCTCGGTGTCCGAGCATTACAAGCACAGAGTCACATGAAAGACGGAGTATTGCACTTTTGCCATACCAGCTGTGTACGTTCAGCCTGTCCCCCTCAATCGCCATGCTCACTCCAGGTAGCTCTTGTTTGATGGGGGCTCTGTACTCTCATATCTTCAGACCGTCAAGAGGTTTATGGACTCGCATCCCAACGACGTGTTTACGTTCATCTTTACAAACCCAGAACGCCTGTCACCAAAGAATATATGGGACCCCGTCTTTCAGCAATCGGGACTTGCTTCGATGGCATATGTACCTCCTCGTCGCCCTCTGAAGGCTTCGGAATGGCCGACCCTTCGCCAGTTGATCCAGACCGGCAAACGTCTTGTCGTCTTCAGTGCGTGGTTCCAGATTTGTAAAACTGTGCTGACAATGTGCCAGTGGATTATGGTACCAATACAGCAGACGTTTCCTATATTTTACCCGAATTCGACCACATATGGGAGCCGCCATTCTCGTCGACGGATCCATCGTTTCCATGCAGGGTGGATCGCATGAACGGTCCTCTCAGCTCACAAGAGTAAAGCGATCGCCTCGTTTCCTACTGTAGCTCACCTCGCACGCAGTCACATGTTCATGATCAATCACAATCTCAACGCCAGAGTCTTTCCGTCTCTTCGCGCACGTTCACCATTGCCCGCTCCCACAGCAGCACCCGGGTGGTTTGACGATCTCACGAGTGCCATTCACAATGCTGGCGGTATGATCAACAGCGGGATCCAGCAAGCCGGAAGCATGATCCAAAGCGGTGCATCATCCGTCGGAGGAGCGATCCACAGTGCCATTTCATCGGCTATTAACCAAGGTCAGGATGCGGCAAACTCGGTTCTGGTGCCCGACTATCTCAGCACGCCGACGACAAACAGCATGCGCTCCATTCTCGCCGATTCAAACGGCTGCGCGCCGTTTTCGGGTGGAAAGGCGACGAATTTTGTCATGCTGGACTTTGTCGAAGTGGGCGAGGGAATGAGGGCAGTAGATAGGTTGAATGGGTTCCTGTAGATCCCAGTGTTATACGATCAAAACTGAGAGTATTTGTTATCTAGATAAGCTTTTTATTCGGGCCGTCCTGTCTCTGCGGCGCCGTTGCCTCGTGTGGACGAACGCCACTTTGGCTTGTGCTTTGTGCTCACAACTTGGATTCCACGAGCTCTGTCATTGGCCTCGGACGTCTTGCAACAACTCGTTTTAGATACACAGTTCTTTCAGATTACCTCGTTTCTACGCTCCTCGCACTCCATCGCACACCCGGAGCTTCAACGTCGCCACCCCAGATTATTCCGTGGCTCAGTACCGTCTCTACCGCACAAAAGGCGAGCTCAATGTTTTCATTAATGGTTTGTAACATGTCTAATCCTGCGATTAGGATAGTTCTTGGCGCAGTTTCCCGTCCATTATGCCCCGACGCTCAACGTCGTCACACTCGTCCTGGGGGCCTCGCTCTCTCACTGCGCTTGTCACGCACACGCTTCTCCTCTTCTCGGCTCTTACTCCTGCATTTGGCGCCAATACGAGAAATGACCGAGTAACCAAGTGCCGCGTCAAGCGCAAGGAAGGCCAAGGCATTCTTGTCGCCCCCACCCAAACGACCAGCACATCCAGTGCTGCCGTAATTGACAATGTCGCACCAGCACCCACATCGACACAGGACGTGAATGGCACTGTCAACCAAGACGCGGTCGGATCGCCGCCGCCGTTGCCACCGTTTGATTACCAGAACCGCAAAGTTCGTGGTGTCAATCTCGGTGGCTGGTTCTTGATGGAGGTTCGTATTCTGGTTATAGAAACAAATTGGAATGTTGACCTTGTCTAGCCTTGGATCACGCCGAGCATGTTTGAAAAGACGGGCAACGAGGCCATTGTCGACGAGTATACGTTTGGTCTCTACCAGGATCGTGGTATTGCTACAGCTGCTCTTGAGCAACATTGGTCGACGTTCTATACCGAACAAGACTTTATCGACATTGCTAGTGTCGGCTTGAATCACGTTCGGTGCGTGGGTTGTTCGAGCATCCATGCGATACTTACTAGATATAGATTACCCATCTCGTACTGGAGCGTTCCTGCCGCGCAAAACACTTGGCCCTATATCCCTGGCGCATGGCCTCACATCCTCCGGGCCCTCGACTGGGCCACCGCTCATGGTCTCTACGTCATTCTCGATCTTCACGGTGCACCAGGATCTCAAAACGGATTCGACAACTCGGGACAACGCACCAGCAATCCCGTCTGGGCATTTGACCAGGCGCACGTCGATCAGACGCTGCTCGTCATCGAGACGATGGCTCGAGAAGTCGCCCACAAGGTTTCTGTCATCCAATTGCTCAACGAACTCGCTGGTTTCCGTGGACAACAATGGTCAGACCAGGCACGAAATTTTTGGCAAGCTGGCTACGACCGTGTGCGAGCGGTTGCCGGCAACGATGTCAAAGTCATGATCGGAGATGCGTTTCTCGGTATCAATAGCTGGGATGGATATATGAAGTCGAGCCAGAATGTCATGATGGACTTGGTACGTCGCCTCTACCCTCTGTACACGGTCATTCATTGGCGTAGCATGTGTACCAGATCTTTAGCAATGGGGAGCTATCTCGTTCATGGGATGAGCATGTCAACGTACGTCGACATCCTTGGGCTGCGTCCATCGCTGATCAATAGCAGTTTATGTGCAATCGCATCGACGAGTTTACTGGTTACGCTTCAAGGAACCTCTGGTTGGTGATGGGAGAGTGGTCAAATGCCCAGACGGACTGCTGCCGGTAAACCCCAAAAGCCCATTATATAAAGAATTGCTGACACCCCAGAAGGTACTTGAACGGTCGTGGTATCGGCGCACGGTGGGACGGAACCTATGCTGGCGACGCGCCATTGGGATCCTGCCAAGGAATGACTGGAAGCTACACGACATTTAGCGAACCGTACAAGGCGTCGATGCGAAAGTACTGGGAGGCCCAGGTGACGGTTGCCGAGCGGGTCAACGGATGGGTATACTGGACGTGGAAGGCGGAGGATGCAGACGACTGGAGCTATCAAAAGGGTGTCGAAGCTGGGTATATTCCGCGCAATCCAGACGAGAGGCTCTATCCAAACGTGTGCGGATGAGGCAATTTTATTATTAATTATTCTGTTGATAGATGTAATAGACGGTCGTTGCTGTATTCATGTAGCGAGATGAGCCGAGTAGCAGATACGGGAGAAGTGGTGCTCAACGTTTATGAACTGCTCTGGTGATAGGCGGGGTTGGCGGTCCGAGTGAGCTGAGATGAACTAAGGGCGGCTAAATAGAATGAATGAAGGATAAACATATAGAAGAGTTTGCGTGGTACATGCACCAGTCTTGCCTAGATCTGCGGGCTGGGGCCAGGAGGTGAGCGAGGTGAGATGTCGGGGGGACCGGGGATTAGCCAGCGCCACTTACTCGAGAGGCATGGCAAGGTCGATTTGATGGACCAGAGTATGAGAAAAAAGATTGCTCCAGAATCTTCGAGAATCGAGGACTGGGCCGCAGGCGCACGACTTGTCAGGAGAGCGCTTGTACTGAACGTCTTTTGAGTTGATTTTGAATACTGTGGCGAGACATGGGCGCCATGTGGCTTGTTCACGTGTGCTGTTTTGACAATTTAGGAGAGCTCTGCTTGGGAGAGATGCTAGCCGCAGAGACTGACGTGATTCGACGTGACCAGAGGAGACTGGAGAGGATGATGAATTTTTAATGTGGTAGCTTTGAATGTCAGTCAGACTCTTGACCAGCTTACTCACTCGTTTGTGTAGACTATTGCCAGGATGTCAATTAGAGTATAGGGCATCAAGTGTCACGCGGAGACTGCACAACTCGATCTGCACGCTTGAGTCAATCGGCCGCAAATGAACGAGGGTGTTTTGTTGCGTCATGGATGATAAGTTTACGGAAGCGAGCTCGGGTAGTTGGCGAGGGTAAGAATGGGGGAGTGGTGGGTTTACAGAGGGCTCATGGTAGACATGGCTCAGAATCCAGCAATCTTCAAGGGACTAGTTGACCCTGTAATCCATATCAGCCCCGATTATACGTGTTGTGTGATTGGACCGTGCCTCGCCCGAACCGCACGGCATCGCTGGGAATAAAGGACGCGCTACGTCCGTCGGGTACGCCGATTGGATCCGTTCGCTTGGTGCCATTGCTCAAATTTCACAAATTGACATGTTCTGTTCGAAGTCGTCGTTGGTTGAGACACGCATGCTTTATGATTCCTCCCCCTCGCGTATCGCCTGCTTATCTCGAAAGAATATGAAAATGCGGAAAAGGGAAGACGACAGAGGTCGGCGAATGCAAGGGCCCCATAATGTAAGCGCGCCGGAGCTTTGCAAACTCGGTGGGCAAATCCAAGGCTCAGCCTCGCGTTCGCCTCTTGTCTCCTGCCACGACCACGACCTCTCTCCCTCCCCCGATCTACAACAACGGCGACGACAACGACGAACAAACGATAGCGATAAGATAACATTCTCCACCGTTTGATAACGAGCAGCGCCGACGCCTCCACCCAACAACACTAAACGCAGTGCAACTAACGCATACCCGCCTCCAACGCGACGATAGTAGAAATGTGCTGGAAGGAGACTGTTCACGATGCATTTGGATGCGGATGCTCAAACGTCTCGATTCGTCCCGTGAGTTGCTTCTCATTCACCTCCCGCCTCCCATCCTTTGAAATCTCCCGAGGAGACCGCTTGATAGTCCAAAATATCCTTCATTCTCTCTGGATACCCGCTCTCCTGCGCTTGCTGGTTCATCGTCTCTGGAGACTGGCCAAGCACTCCACAGACCCGTGACCCATCCCACGCTCTAGACCCCACGAACCATGGAGCCAAGAACTAACAAACTTCCTTGTTTTGGATTCTTTCCGCGAATACATATGCCGACGTGCCGACGCCCCCGTTCGATACAATTCACACCGGCATCTGCGCCGCGTCGAATCATGCTCGACAGGGAGACTGCTACGATCGCAACTGTCGACATAGTTCGGCCCATCCTCGTGGCCATGATTGCAACGTTCATGGATGTGGTGGATAGTACGTTTCGCGTTTCTTCAAAGGAATCACCCAGCTCATTTTATTCTCAGCTGGTACGAGCGTGAAAAGAGTACGCATTTTCCCAGTACCTATTCACTGGGACTAATACCGCGATTGGACATATAGCTGTAGATTTTCCAGAAGGATGTGCGCCTTGTAGGAGCAAGCGTCTCCAAGAACAATATCGCCAACAAAGACTCATGTAGTCGAAATGAAAACACCGTGTATCATTCCCTGTACCATCACACCCGACACCGTTCTCCGATACGCGAACCCCCATCCCTCCCCTTTTTTGTCCCATCTCTATCGCGTTTTGCATTTTCTTGTCCATATGTTTCAAAAGCGACCCATGTCGTGCCTGTCTTTCTTGTCTATATATTCTTCCATGCGTCACTTTCGACGTCTCGTCGTGCTAGTCGAGGCGAGCAGGTTCCATCTTCCAGTAGTTTGACGCTAACATCTATTTGCAGTACCTCATATTGAATACCTTGTTGGCGTTCAACAATTTCCGTATCTAGGTCCTGCGGTCCCGCTCGGGTAATGAAGACAGAAGTCCATGTCCGGCTCAAATGTCAAACATTGCCGAGTCGAGAGCCAGTCTCCTCTCCCTCGCATATTCTCGTCATGGCAATTCGCACTCGCTCTTGTGCTCGCTATGTCCACGGCGACACTTGGGTCATTTCGAGCATGTACGCTTACCTCGTATTCAATCTCATTGTCACCTACAACAATGTTCTTTGCTCGCTAGATGTCGAGTAGCGTCTCACCGTCCCGTCGAGGTTCAGAATCTCGCTTGTGTTTCGAAGTGGGTCAAAGGGTGCACTGTTTGATGCGAGTAAACTGTTCTAGTTTCAAATCACCATCGAAATGGTCCGTTTATTGCACAAAATTGCCCACACGCAGACCAAAGGCCAACTGGGATTTGAGCACGATGGTGGACATTGGATGGACGAGAGAATCTCATACCCTTTCAAAGCGTGAAAGACGTCATTTACTTCCGCTAGGGGTCTCTTTTGTCCACAACACTCGGAAGTATTCTCCAGTGGGCTTCGAGCTGGGCTCATCTTCGCGTTCGCTTCTCACACATAATGGGGAACTGTTCGAATAGTCCACCGGCAACTATACCATATATCTCAGTGTTTCTTGCCAAATCTTTTAGTTCCGTGGTCTCGTACCCCCTCCCTTTCCCCGGATCGACCGACTCGCTTCGGTGAGCAAGGTGGATAGGGTCACTCGAGGAGGAAATCAGGCTTGCTCCCTTCTTCGCTGATGAATACTAGGACAGCAATGGCTGCTCTCGGCTTCTGTGGACGTCCTCGCGCTTCGCTCGTCTAGTTCACTCGGCCGGTCTCGACCTTTGGCGAGATGCAAGTCATAACAGCTCTTTTGGGGGAGCGACGTCATGGAGGCAATTGAGATACACTAGTGACCCTGGATATCATATCACGACTTGAACCTTTCCACAGGGACCGGCGGTTGTTGGACATTTCGACATGAAGAACACGTCGTGCGACCTCGTTTCCGAACCAAACGTGGGTATACATGTATGCCATCACAGGTACATCTTCACGTTGATTGACACTTGAATTAGGTTATTTCAGAAGTTCTGTGTACTGCTGACGGTTAATCGGTGGCGGCAATGGCCCCCTTCTGAGTGGTGGACGCCTGTCTAGTGTGAGGTAACCACACCAGATCTACTCAAGATCCGCATGTATGACGTAGATCTCGCAGAGATCAACCAAGCACTGCAAACTGCGGCGCGTGAGCACTCGTGCTACATTCATGGCCACATTACGTGCAGCCCTTAGTCGTGCGTTCACAGCCAAGAGGCTTGAATTGGACGGCAAAAACCTTGGTCCGAGCCCAGTATTCGTAGGTGACATAAAGGGGAACATCTAGCCACCGGAAATGGCCTACCTGTCATCGATGTCGCAAATTACGATTAGTTCCTGTTATCAACCAGACGCGCGTCTAATTTACGCAATTACGTCGTGTGGCGGATAGGCAACATGTCCTGTCCATACCACACCCGAGCCTTGCAAGTATAGGATTTCGTCACGTGCCTGGCTTGTTCGCTCTGGATATCGTGATGGAAATGGATAATTGGTGTTGAGAAATATCGGGTTTAATTCACAGGTTTTGTTCCCGTGACGGTTATTTTATAAATGTGTGACTTTCAGTGGTAGACTGTTCGTCTCGTGAGGCAAATTCTTGGAATCTGTCGCTTAGGGTAGCGATTCAAGTGGTTCTAGGGTACGTGGAGGTCTGTCTAACACCCCGCACACCTACCGTATTCATTTTTGGTGTTTGCCTACTGGTCAGTCGGACCGAGGCAAGCGCGGGAACCCCCGCAGTTGTCCTCCTCCTCTTTGTCATGTGATCGACCGGCTAGCAAGAAATATGGCGATTGGGCGTGTGAGGTGTACATGCCGTACACGCGTGTATTTCCATCTATACAACAACCAAAACAGACGTAGAATAAGCCCACTATGTAAAATAAAACCCAAAAGAATATGAATATAGCCAAGAGTAGACGTGGACTAGCAAGGGGATATATCGCGAAGAGGGTATCATAGAAATGGGATATCGGCTCTAACCAGTGTTCTATAAGGATCAACAGGACAAAACGAGACAGGACGACGAGACTAACAGGGAAAGACGAAACCCAAGCAAAAGAAAAGAAAACTATGGGGGAAATTGACACGACCAAGGGAGATGCATGACCGACGGGAACAGGCCAGCGAAAAATGCATGAGCGTGTGATGACGAGAGTGTTTACTGTACTCTACGGACCCAAGTGAAAATACGGGAACACGGCGCGAGATGCGAATGAGCGATGCGATATGAGACGTAAACGGGGTGTAGACCACCAGCACCGAGTACTCTCTCCAAGAGAATGGACATCCAATGGGCACCTCGATGTCATAGGTGGTTTGATGCAAATTGCTCGTGTGCTCGACTAGCGAGTCTGAATATCGATGCAATCTGATGGGTTTGATCGACCCTTTCGTGTCTTTGCATCCCATCCGCTGAGATGAGCTCTTTCCATTCGTGTCGTTCCGAGCTCGAGCGATCCATCTGTTATCGCGAGCTCGAGGAACGTGCCGGTGGCTAAAGTGAGCGATAACTGATGAGCGAGCGCAACTGGTGCGCTGCGAGCTCAGGTTCTCTCAAAGCCAAAGACCCGAAGTAGACGCCCACGTCTGCCGCGGAAGAGGGGTGCGGATGGATAGGAAGGGGCGCGGAAAGTGCCGCGCTATCGACGAGCATCGTCGTCATCTCGATCATCGCTGCCGTCAAGGAAAAGGGGAAAAGTGGGTGGCCGGGGGGGAGGGATTGAACGCGTGGCGTGTGAACGGGTCCAGTCCAATGAAAGACGCATGGGTTGTCGTATAGAATATAGTTGCCGTTCGCGGAATCTGCCGTCCGAGGAGAGATCTAGAGGAATAATGTAGTACGCGACTGTAGGAGACCCAATGTCGTAAAAACCCGGTGGCTAACGGGTGGAAGAGTTGGAAGAGGACGGGCTCTGTGGTCTGCTTGGATCAAAGGGTGCGTTTGTCGCGCATTGGGGGCATCTGCTGGGCGACAGGCGGATAGGATTCTTGGCCGAGGGTGTCATATGGTGGATGCACGCATTTGAAGCGCATTCTATACCCCGTGGGTCAGTCACGTATACAAAGTCACGAACACGACAAGACGCACTTGGAGGGTGACGGTGTTGGCTGGAAAAGACACAGTTTGGCTCGAGGCAGTCGCGGAAGTGGGTGGACATGGGGACGAAATGGAGGCAAGCTTGGTGAAAGCGGCCGTCGACGACGTTGTAGCACATTGTGAGGGAGACTTGTCGGAGAGAGAGCAAGTGAGATGGCGGGTTGGGGAGCGGCAGGGCCCAAGGGAATTTATAGTTTCTGTTTTGCAGTGTCGAGAGATTTGTCGTACGTCAGAACACACAGAATGCCCGTTTTGTAGAAATCTATGAACCGGGTGATGTCCGAGTGGTGGTGGTCAGGTGAGCGGGGAGGAGGACGAGAGGACTGTGCGGGAGATCTGTGCACTCATTATATACCCGTGCACAAGTAGCGAGGCGAAGGCCGGCCTGGGTGCCTCATGCAGGCTCACCTGGCTCTGACGCACAAGTCCCCCCGGTCTTTTTTTTCCCTTCTTCCCATCTACCTGTTTCTCCATTTTCTCGGTCGGCTGCCTTGCCTGCCTGGCACCTGGCCTGGGCTGGGATTGTGCAGTCGATCGTAGTAGCGATGCCATCTCTCCTCACTTGGCCCATCTTCGCTACCCATTCACTGCTTATCTCGGCCTTTTTTTCTTACTTTCTGGTTATTCCTCGCAGATTTTTCTCCGTCCATCCATCCATTTATCCCGACGTAGTCGAGTAGGCCATTTCAGGCAAGGGCTCGCGCTGGCGTCGTCGTCGCGAGGGATGAGACACCGACCTGGCCGTATCGCAAGAGTCGGACCGGAGACATCGCGCACAAAGCCACCCGTCGAGCAGAACATCAAATGTGAGTCCACGGCGCGCTTTTTCGTCGTTGTTAGCGAGCTCAGTCACCGCCGACGATGAACACGCGCTTCACCCGCGACAGGCGGTTCTAGTGTTCCATCTCGGACCGTGATCCTCGCTGTGGGCGTGTGCCACACTCGCACAGCTCGACATCTCTTTTTTTGCATGATCATACTCTGCAAATCGGACTCGACTTGTCACAGACTTGAACCAATTTAGCTCAGAAGTGGAGACGGGGACCCAGCGGTAAAAAGTTTGTGGAGCACAACCCTCGGTCCTTGCCATCATCGACGCCATTTCAGGATCGTCAAATGTTGAATGTTTTGGGATAATGGGCGCTGCTGTGGAGCATTCCCCGTCCATAACGGTCCGAACAGCCGTTCTACGTCGTCGTTACGTGCCGTGTTACGCGTTTTAACGAGGTTGTGGGTCATGCTATGCACATTTGCTCATTCATCGTAGGCTAACATCTAAGCTTAGACTATGAACCATCTTATGCAGCCAAGGACGATGTTACAAAAGAGCCAAGCCGGTCACTCCAAATACGCAAGTTCCCATCAATTATGTTTGCATCATATCATTTGCCCCCCCCGCATCCATCCCTTTTCAGCCAAGTCACCGAACTGGACGCACTTCTCCGAGGTCGAGAATGCTCGCAATCACGATACCCTCTGGTATGTTTGTTTGCCGGACAGCAGCCACCAACGTTTGTCCGCCAGAGTCAGATGCTAGGTCTTGTAGGGACATATATACTTGGACGGGGTCGAATGACGCACGGCTATTGTCAACTGGGCTAAACCATCAGCATCAGCAACCTAAATCCAGCCGCCCGTGCCGACCATCTCAGCTCTACATCTTGTCCATCTATCCAGGACTGGCCACTGTTCAGTATGTCGTCGGCAAGTAACCCGGCCATTGCATAAGTCGCCGTACTACCTGCGAGTCCAACGGTCGCGACGACTGCGAGGGTGCGTGCGTAAATACACCTAAATTATCCCAATTACGCCACCATGTCGCCCGTTGACGAATGGCAACGAGCGAGTGTCGGTCCTGGCGGACTTGAGCTCCCGACGCCCTCCTCCCTTTTCTCCCGTCCCAACCCTGCGCGCGCCGTACGCTGGGTTCCAAGTACGCCCGGCGGTGGATTCATTACAGAACCACCCTGTGGTCGAGCTCGATACGCGTCTTGGTGCGCTCCCTGCGTCGTCATATCCATCCAATATCCTGACCAACACAAGTGCCCAGTCGATCAGTAAGACGTCATGAGTACCCTTTGCTTATCTTAACAATGGTGAACCAGAGGCCAACTGCAGCGAAAAGACGACTGGATGATAAGAACTGATTGGGAATATGGACTGGCTAGATACATGGAGATACGTTACGTATCATTACTCGAATCGTATATTGATGACGTTCGGAGAGAGACTATCCTGGACAACCACCCGACTTCGCGCTCAAGAGAAACGCGCGGTACATTTCACCACCTGATCGCATCTGACTGGAAAGCAATTCTAGGCAGACATCGATACATCACACGTATCCATCACTTCTCGTCCTCCGGCGTTCAATTGCGGAACCGACACTCTCGGCCCTCTCAGCCAGCATACCCTCGGTTTTGTCCTATTTCGACCAACAGGTCAAATAATTCGGCTATCCCGACTATAGATACACAAACTCTATTGCGGGTTTGCGATTGCGAAGAGGCTGGAGTGCCAGGTCGCCGAAGTGAGATCTGCACGCCGCAAATTCACGATCCGCCGCGCCGCAGGTGTGTCCGTGGCTCTCCGCGTCGTCGCTTTCAAGCAAATCGTACGTGGTTTTTTTGCGTACCAGTCTATTTCTGGTCGTCATCCGAATGCTTTGACAGCAGGTTGGCTGACAAAACATGTAGTAAGAGCATGATTGATGCGAACCTGTTCTCTCTCGACGTTCGGTTCCTTGCAACGTTGTAGATGATGGGAGCATTGCAGGTTCGACGGAAGACGAAATTGGCGAGACCGATGATTTTGAAACCGGAGCGCAGGCTCCCAAACAAGGTTCGTCAGGAGTGGCAATCTCCGAGCGCTCGTGTGCGCAGAGGCACAAGAGGACCAAAAAAAGAAAAACCCCCCCCGAGTTGCACGAGGCGGACGACGGTGAATGTCGGGTAGGTTGCGACGACAAGGTTGGAATGGGGAATGATACGAGGTAGATGCGCTCGCTGAATCCTGATCTCGGCGAAATGCAGGCTCGCCTTTTCCAGCCACTAGCGTTCTCCCGCTCAAGCGCAGAAGGCGAGACCAAGAGAGCCTAGACGTGGGCTTGGGAGGACAAGAAAAGGTTGGCGTTTTCGTATACAACCTGCGTCCTGCTAAGGTGAGGATGCTACGCTCAAGCGCAGTCGGCGTGGAAGCGTCCTGACAACATGGGATATGCAAACGGTTTCAACAGCACATGGTACCGTACGTCGTTTCATTAGATCGATGACGACGCGAAGAGGTCTAGCCAGGGATGGGAGGAAATTATTTGTCCGATGGGCCGATAGGTCAGGGTCATCTCGGAGTTTGCCTACAAGGTTCCTAGGAGCAGTGAACATGTCTGACGACGCAAAGAGGTGCGTTTGATATTGGCACCTTCGGTTCACCCGGCCGGTCTTCCCTGGGCAGGTGTTCTGTTTGAACTTTTGAGGCCACGGTGTACTTTATCTGTGAATGATATTCTCATGTTCGGTTTACACACTCCGTTCACTACTGCATAATTTACGCGTGGTCAGTACGAGCAAGAGGTATCCAGGGATCATAGAGGGGACAGGAGGGATACTATGCTTGACAGTACTGTACCCAGTAGGACACGTTGAGAGACATTCCACCGCCCAAGTGCCTCAATATCTTCTTTGCAACTCAACTTGAACTCGGCCCTTACCAGTCTACATCACCTTGTATATCTTGAGGATACAACATGAGTTCAGGTATGAAAATAATTCCTTTATATCGAGGTTTGACATCCAAATCAGCAGCGTCTGGGTACGACTTCACGATCCGCTTGCCGGCGGAGCTCCTTGCGGACATATTCGCGCTCGTGGTGGCCGAGATCAGTTCAATTTATAAACCTGGAGATCTTGGAAAGGGGAAAGCAGCGCCCATATCCTCAGCGTCGAGCATCGAAGCAGCAAATCAAATCTCGCATGTTTGCTCACGATGGCGACAAACGGCCATTGGAATGCCGGTACTATGGTCACGGATATCTCTCACACTCTACAGCAGCTCCCGCGTGGTCGAACACTTTTGCAAGAGTGTCTTTCCTCGACTCAAAGGATACCCTTGCTGGTTGCAGATCCAAGGAACCCGCTTCCTGGACATGGATGGGCACCCACGGTATACATCTGGATTACACCCGTTATATCACTGCGCCATCATTCCGACTATGGTGGTCAAAGAATTGGCCCTCAGCTTTCTAGCTGATTACGAGTATAATCACCCAGAATTACTTGATTTTCTGTCAAGATGCCGAGGAAAGGTTAGATCCCTCGTGATTGACATGGGCTACGTTGTCTTAGCAGATTCCTGGAAGCCCAGCTCGTGTGAGTGGGATCCTGGCAAGGTTGTGGCTCATCTACCGTATGTCCGCCGCCTAAGACTACAGTATATCCAAGCGGATTTTCAAACCCTCGATACTCAACCTTGGCCGCCTATAGAAGAACTCGAGCTCGTGGCGATATACGTCCCCCGTAGGTGGTCCTTGCTTGTACCCAAGCTACCTCACCTTCGTAAACTGGTGATATATGACCAGGGATGGCGCAACTTTCCAGCAGGTATCGATGACCAGGACTTGCCTCCGCCGTCTCTCCCAAAGGTCACAGAGATACGGGTTCCGTGGGTTGGATGGCTCGGATGGAACCCTGGGGTAATAGACGTTTCACTACGTGGATATTTTCCGTCTCTCAGGACGTTGGAGGTCAGCAGCCCCGATAAGAGGGGCCTGCAGGCCTTTTTGACCGCTCACCCTAACATTCAGCACCTCGTTGTTCATATGAAGAGGTATTCAGGAGGAAGTGAATACTTGGAGAGTGCTCATCCGAATTAACTAGTCTCTGAGTGACCATAGATTGGGCGAGAGTAGGCCAAGAATATGTATACCAACTAACCAGGGAGTGTAATTACAGAGTGTGTAGTTTTGATAAGAAAGGTCCCCCGTTTGCATCCCGGGGGCCGAATTGGTGACCGAGGGTTCACGCCGACGTTGGTTGTTGCACTCGACAGTGACTTTGCTTACCATGAAATCAGCGAGTTCAGACACTGAGCATATACCAGAGGGTATGGAAGTCTCTTTAGATGATCGGTTTCTGATTCTTTGTCTCTTATTAGATCCACCAACGGTCAGCTCGTCCAAAACTCGCGCAGTGGGCCTTCCTGCAGAGCTTCTGGGGATGATTTTCCAGAATTTTGTTAGAAAAGATGCCAAGAAACACGCATTGGACGATGAAAATGACGCCGAGGAGGACACTGATGAGGACGAAGAACCAGCGTCTATACTCCAAGCAGCACGAGTGCTCTCTCATGTATGTTCCAGCTGGAGACAAGCTGCAATTGGCACATCTGCTCTATGGAAAACAATCAAAATATCTCTCTTGACAAAGGACGGCGTCCTCGAGCATTTCTGCTCTACAGTCTTCCCGCGAGTTAAGGGATACCCATGCACTATACATATACGAGACGTCAAATTCATCGGAAAGTCGACGCACGGTATACATCCCATTCATCGTTGCAAAATCCTTCCCTCCATGGATGTTCTCCAACTTCGGATCGGTTTTCGCATGGAGGGCGAGTATGATGACCCAGAACTACTCAAGTTTCTAGGATCCATAGAGGGTACAATACGTAGTATCTTACTCGACAGTGGCGGCGTCGACGACGGTCGAGTTGGGACTCTTTGGAGTCTGGCAAAGGTTCTGTCGCCTTTCTCTCATATCCGAAAGGTCACTATGTGGTTCGCAGATGCGACGATCGAAGCATGTACAGAGACATGCCCGAGCGTAGAAGAGCTAGAGTTGATGAACATGGAAGGGACTCTGGCATTGGCAGACCTTCTCGACATGTTTCCGAACCTCCGATTTCTCAGGTTTATTGAGAATGGAGATAGATATTGGAACGTGGACGGTTACCGCTCCCGACCGTTCGTCCACTCCAAACTGCGCAAGATGTGTCTCAAGTCCGTCGACATGGTCGGATGGACCGCTACGGGAACTTTGACCGCATCTGGTACCTTTCCGTCACTCACTCACCTCAACGTCGAGGACGACGCCCAACTCGACCGTTTCTTAGCCGATCCGGCGCATCGCAGAATCACTTGTCTCGTTGTCGACACGACTACCTATTCATCTGCGAGCGAGTATCTGTCAGCCCAAGGTTGAAGTTATTCTGGCCTCAATCAAGGTCTGGGTTGGAGAGGGGCAAAGAGGGGAAAAAGCTAACGTATGCCACCCTGTTTTAGCTCACCTATTCATTTGATGGCTGAGACATTACTCCTCCCTTCGCGTTCTGTATCCTTGGATGTAACACGTCTTCGTAGATGGGTTTAAGCACCAGCGACGAGGAATCAAGTCGAAGTTCGAGAGATGCATAAGCACCAGATCGCATAATGTGTTTGTGAGTTGGCTGCATCATAGTCGCAGAGTAGAGTGCACCTTGGACCCGAGTTTAGCAGCCCGTTCCGAACGAACACCATGAATTCTTGTGCTGATGAATCGAACGCGGAATATATCGGTATGTCAACATAATAGAGAAGGATGGCCTTGAACTTCACCCCAGAGACACCCTCAGCGTCCGGCGAGAAGGATTTTACAGCTCATCTTCCGGTCGAGTTGCTGGTCGACATCTTTCAGCGAGTTGTAAGCTCTTCAGATCACCTTTTTTACGAAGAGAGCCCAGAGAAAGTCAACGGTTCGCCAATTTCATCAAGATGCGGTCTCGCAAGCGCCATCGCTCTCTCACATGTCTCGTCCCGCTGGAGGTCAATAACAATTAACGAACCTCTTCTATGGGCGACAGTTATTTTATATTTGAACTGTGATATGGTCATACTGGATCACTTTTGCCGGACGCTCTTCGACCGCATAGGCGGGGCGCATTGTCGGATTCGCATTCACGGAATCAAGTTCCAGAGAAGAAACGGAAAATGCGAGTACTCAATGGAGAAACACCCGATACGGGCGTGTCGAATACCACGACATATGAACGTCGAGATCCTTAGACTCGGCTTTCTCGCCGAATACGAGTGTAACCATCCCCAATTCCTCGACTATCTCCTTTCATGTCATGGGAAAATATTGGGCATCAACATCGACTGGGGTGAGGCGATCTCCTCTCAATCCTTCCAACCAGACGATCGTAGATGGAGCCTCAGCAGAATCTTTCTACGGATTCCATTTGTCAGAAAAGTCGAGTTGTGTTACGTGGACATGTGCTTGCTCCTTACAGACGAGCCAATTTGGCCATACATCGAGGAGCTTACTCTCGATAATGTCTATGGCTCACTGGCACTTTCCAAACTTCTTTCTAAGCTCCCAAATCTACAGAAGTTTACCCTTGTTGAGGATTACCCAGAGTGGACTATAGATGAGTCCGAGGCGAGTAATCCGACAGAGTTATCACACCAGAATCTGAAGGAGATTACTGTGGACACAATCTCAACTTTGCGATGGACTGGAGGAAACCTATGCTTCCCTTCACTTCAACGCTTATGCGTGGAGTCGGAGTATCAACTTGACAATTTTCTTGCCGTGCACAGCCATGTTCAGGCCCTAATAGTGGGAGGAACGCATTATGGAAGTGTAAGGGAATATATTAATCGAGCGAAGACTTGGGAGGCATGACATTGGGTTTCAATAGTGAAAAGAGGTTATGGTTATAACCCGTTGTTTCTGCAGATTCGACTTTTGGCTCGTAATATCTGAAGATTTGCTATTCACACTTCATTCCCCGCTCTTAGAGCTTTTTTTTGACTCTGAAGGGTGCACATCCCTCTGGAAAATACGTCTCTGTCCAGGTCTCAAGGATTAGTTGACGAGGCGCACCGGGGGAAAAATTAACGCATGCCACCTATTTTAGCTCGCCTGGATTATTTGGTGGCTGAAATATTACTCTTCCCTTCAAATTCTGTATCTTTGGATGTAACACTTCGACGGGTTCGTAGGCTGATGAATACCCTAGCGAAGACAAATCAAGTCGAAATGCGAAAGATGTATATATACCAGATCACATAATTTGTTTTTCAGTTGGCTGCATCATAGTCGCAGATTGGCGCCCACCTTGGAGCGGAGTTTAACAGCCCATTCCAAACGAACACCATGAATTCTTCTGCTGACAAATATAACACGGAACCTTTTGGTATGTTCGCGTAATTAGAGAGGATGGCTTCAAATTGCATTTCTAGACATACCTTCAGCGTCCAGTAAGGAAGATTTTACGGCCCAGCTTCCCGTCGAGTTGCTCGTGGACATCTTCCAGCGAGCTGTGAGCGATTCAGATCAATTTCGTTTGGACGGAGGTCCGGAAAAGAGCAACGGTTCGCCGATTTCATCAAAATGCGGTCTCGCAAGCGCCGTTGCTCTCTCGCACGTCTCTTCCCGCTGGAGGTCAATAACAATCAACGCATCCATTCTATGGACGACAGTCATCTTCAATCTGGACTGTGATATGACCATACTGGATCACTTTTGCCGGGTGGTCTTTGGTCGTATAGGCGGGGCGTATTGTCGAATTCAGATCCATGGGATAAGGTTCCAGAGATCAAATGGAGAACTTGAGTACCCAATCGAGAAACATCCGATACGGGTGTGTCGAATACGACAGCAAATGAACGTCGAGCTCCTCCGACTCTGTTTTCTCGCCGAATACGAATGTAATCATCCCCAGTTCCTCGAATATCTCCTTTCGTGTCATGGGAAAATATTGGGTGTCAACATCGACTGGGGTGAGGCGATCCCCTCTCAATCGTTCCAACCGGACGACTGTAGATGGAGCCTCGGCAAAGTCATTGAACGGGCTCCATTTCTCAGAAGAATTGAGTTGCACTATGTGACTATGTGCCTGCTCCTTGCGAACGAGCCGAACTGGCCATTTATCGAGGAGCTAACCCTCGATACCGTCGATGGCCCATTGGCACTTTCCAAGCTCCTCTCCAAGCTACCAAATCTACGGAAGTTTGCTCTTGTTGAGGAGTATCCAGTGTGGACGATGGACGAGTCTGAGACAATGGTTCCAACAGAGCTGTCACATCAGAACCTGAGGGAGATAACTGTGAACAAAGTCTCAACTCTACGATGGACTGGAGGCAAAACATGCTTCCCGTCGCTTCAGCGCTTGTGCGTGAAGTCACACCGTCAACTCGACACCTTTCTGGCCGTGCACCTCCACATTCAGACTCTGATAGTAGGAGAGAAACATTATGGAAGTGCGAGGGAGTATATAGATCGAAGATGACCTAGGAGACATGACAATGTGTATCATTCGCGAGGAGACGCAATGGCTATATCACGTCATTTCTGTAGATTTGATTTTTGGCTCGTAAAGAGTCTTGATGTGCTATTCGGACTTTACTTCTCCTGTTCCTGGAGCTTCTTCTTGATTCGGCAGGGTGCACATCCCTCCGGAAAATACACCTCTGGGAAGATCATTTAGATAATGGATGATATTCGAGGAATGAATACGCACCTTTAGGGCGCTCATACCAGCTAGCGACGCGCATTGTATTAGCAAGGGTTTGCGACAGAGGAGCGAGGGAAGCGACTCACTACCCTTTACACCCTTGTTCATCACAGTGGTGATTGCGGCCGTGGGTGCTGCTATGGGGACACTTTGGGTCGCGGCAGTCACCCTAATCACCAGCAGTGACAGAGAAAGACGTCGGTGGATCATATATTAGAACAGGTAATGGGGAAGAATCATCATTGGAGAATGACTTACATGGCGTTCCTGGATGGTCTGGCATCCACAACCAAAGTAGGTGAATTCGGTCTCCTTCCAGCACATTTATCGAATTTATCGAATCTAAGGATCTGTATGAGATCCCAAGGGAGTTATTCTAAGGGAGCAAAGCTCCCGGACGGCTGGGTTGAAAGGGGAGAGTTGGCTGGCAGGACGTATGTGACGAAAAGAGCTCTCAAACAAGCACTTATACTTGTAGGAAGCAGCCTTTTAAAGTATCAGAGCTTGCTTTGACAATATCTCTGGGAAAAGTTACGGCTGGGATGGATGTGTCGTGGAGCGTGTGATGATTTGGGACGATGAAGAGCTGAGATTATATTGCTACTGGAGTCTCTTTGAGAACCCCGGATGTGTTTCAGAGCGACACGGTGGGATTGAAGGTGGGATGAAGTCGAGGTGAGGAACAACTTTGAAGTTCGGTTGCTGGTCATCTGTGCAAATAAATAATGATTCTAATGGTGCCACCTGATTATATCTAGATCAAACGAAGTACTAACCTTCACTTTCATATTTGAGGTTGGGATGGTATCAGATTGCGCTTTACCAATTCCGAATAGTGGACTTGGTTGTTCGCCTCGGGTACATCCAAAATCTGCATTAAGTCATCTAGATATCCTCGGGGTGGTCTTAAGAATCTTCCTGGAAGTCTAGGTAGTCGGTTCAGTCAATGAAGGAGATACGCGAGTTCAAGTTGACCTAGTCTGTTTTTTGATGCAAGAAAAGTTGTCTAGACTCTGATGTGGTGCCGCTGACGACCCTGAGTAGATGAATATGATGCCACTCACTCATCAAGCTGGCCAATCAACTAAATAACGCCTGATTCTTTTATATATCGATTTAATGTCATTTATTTGTGCTAATTGATACTCCGTATCAGTGTTATACTCGAATATATGACTAGAAGACGACATGTCTTGACTGACGTGAACTACTCCCTCAATTAGGCCAATCATCTCAAGGAACCCATATTTCACTCCCTTTATATCCCAATCGCTCATTCGCAGCTTCAAATATGGCCATCCACGCATCGCACAAGCGCGTCGTGCAAATTGGCTCTTTCTCCCACCATTTCCGTGAAAGGAACGGGGGGGGGAAAGCGCTAAGAGTCCCGGATATCCTTCGTGCTGGTATGCTTCAAGAGAGCACTTTCTGGTGTCAAGAACCTGTTGAAGCATCCACTGATCCAGCATATGTGCCGAATCATCTATATGACGGTGCTCAAATTGCTTGAATCGAAAGGGTTAAGGCACACTCCGACGTTTCTACGGCTCCTCATTGCGCTGAGAGAGGTCTGGGATGAGCGCTGAGACGATGGAGAGGCGATGAATTTTGTGGGCATCCTTGTGCAATCTCCTTGAGATCAACGTCTTCTCCAAGAGTGAGGTTGGTAATTTTGGGGTTATCCATAAGGAATTGATAAAGCGGCTCAGGTCCGCCATGGTATCCGTGCATGCCAAGCTTTGTAAGCCTTGGGTAGTAATGATGCCGGGCACCTATGGTTCTCTCATCAACTGATAGATGCCGAATGTAAAGCTCCTTCAAGTTTGCGAGAGGTATTCCAGAAAAGCCACTCTGACGAGTGCTCGCCATGTCGGCAATCAACCTCTCCAACAAGGGAGCAGTCTCCGTTAAGTAGGATAGATCTGGCAAGAGAACCACTGTGATACCATCCACTAGAATAAGCTCCCTCGAGGTCAATGATATTCCAGGTACAGGGTAGGAATTTAAACAAATCCCAATGATCCTAAGCGATTGCACACGAGCCATGATCTTGGTGTGGAGGGTGAGAGAATTATATGGAATGAATGTGAAAAAGCTATATTCATCCCACCTAAGGCTACCATTTGTTATGATCTGTGTTGTCATCTTGGGTTTGTGTGCATCGTTGAGTGTGATGGATTGAGGTCCACTCGGGAGTGCATCAATGAATCGTGTAGGATCTAAGGGAGGCTCAAACTCGGTGATGTGGAAGTAAACATTCCCGATATCTGATACAGGGCTAAACGCTGACCGGAAGATGCCGAGTAGCTCCTTGTGAGTGATACCTGGATGCGGTCCATCACGTATATCGATCTTGATAGGTCAGTTGATGCTCTCCTCACCCGCGTGGCTGTGTACTCGACCAACCCGTCCCGAGGCTAGTAGAGCGGGAAATCGATGATTCGCCACGCCGTCGGTACAGTGAGAATGATACACCAGAAGAAAGACAAAACATGGGATAGCACTTCTCCTATACGAAGAGAGTCTCTTTCTGTCTCTATTGTCGCCACAATCTCGAATATTCGCCGCCAAACTTCAGTAGGCGCGCGATAGGCGATCAAATTGTGTTCATTTGTCAACATCCTGATCACAGATGATAGTTTAAACAGGATTATCTGCGAAGAGAAAACGTTGATAAGTCCCCGCGTGGCGAGAGAGGTCCAAGTTGGTGATATTGATATCCGACTAGGCCGTGAGGCCGAGGTATGTTACCCGTCGGACCAGAGTGTGAATAAACACATGAGTTGTCTACATCCTATGTGCTGTCCAAGGTTTTCCATTCTTTGCCCATGTCCAAGTTGGGCAGATAGCGTCTCGTAAGGTGCGGTTCCATTCCGAGCCTGTGCAGCGTAAGAGTAGTAATTGTACAAATTACTATGGCAATTTATGGGCGATATGGTCACCATGGAGAGAAGTGAGACATTTGGAAGGGATGTCTCTGCTTGTCATTTGTCGGACAGTACTGCACGCCGATTGGCGACTTTGGTGTGGGACAAGAGCCGAGATTAGCATTTAATACCGTACGGGATTGATCCAGAGTGCTAATTCTGGCCACCAACGAGTATCCATGATCCCCTGACAAGAGGACGCGCTAGTCCAATTAACACGAGTTAGTCGAGTACGTAGCGATGATGACGGATATCCCAGTGCATATAAGACATCTTCTGTCACTACAATTAGGTACATTATAGACAGAGAGACGATTATGTACGCTCTTTGATAACTGGTCTCCATCCAGTTGTCATGGTCGACAGCTAAATATAGTACTTTCCAAAAGAATGAAATGTGTTTTAGTTGACGGTAAGTGGATTATTCCTTGTCCACAAACTGAACGAACGACGGATGCTCCGGATCCTCCTCCCATACGATGATGGTATCCTCTGGGTCATACGACGGTACCTGCTCATAATCTCCTCGAAGAAGTGCCTCTCGACGGGCTCCTTTGGACATCGACCGCGAGTCGAGCCAGAAGGTGATGGGCTCTATGATCCACAGCGCAGCGCCGAGAAGCCACATTACTCCAGCCAGACCAACTTGCGCCCACTCGTCGAAACCAAAACCGAACGGATGGGATGGGTCCTCGGGTGCGTTGACCAGCAGGAGTGCGACGGTGCCGTCGGCGATAAACGCATACAAAGAGGCGCGGAGAAGGGATATTGCGAGATTTAGTCGCGATGTGGATAATCTCCGCGGCGTTTGCTCCGGTGCCGTGTTGGGACTTGCGGTCGAGATGGATGCGCGGTTGAAAACGATGCTCGTGGCGGCGACGCATAGGCAGGATCCAACGAGAATGGTTGAAGGAGATTCGGAATGGAGATTTGCCATGGACAAAAGAACGAGCGTTGGGATGGACGCGAGGTGAAGCGCCTTGGAAAGCGCTAACGGCGACAAGGGGCGACAATAGTTTCGCGTAGAGGTACTTGCGTGCATAATGGTAGAGGGATTATTGACTTAGTAAGCGGCGATGTTTGCGAAACGAGCGACTGAATGAAGCTGGTGACCTATGTATTCTCCGAATCAGCAGAGAATGGGAGATATCTCAAAGTCTTCCGTACCAGATTCAGCGTTGAACACGGGTGCAAGTGAGAAGGAGACGAAAGCGGAAAAACGACAGAAGAGGCAGGGTTCAACGGAGATTGGTGGGGTAAGACGGAAGACGGAGTGAGATCAAAGGACACTTTAATAACCTTGATTAGAGACTTCACGGAGGAAGACTGTCTAATCAACCCGTAGCCATTTGGCAGTTTCAGGACACCACGTCCGCTTATCAAATGGAGCCACTTGCTAAACGCTGCCAACAACGATCTCGACTGGGCTAAATGGGAACCATCAGGTATTCGCAAGACAGTTCTCAAGACAGTAAGGCAGCGCATCCATTTATATTGATATCAAATCACCGACCAATCCTGTTTCTTTGGCCTCGTGTGTCTGGCCATGGGAGGCTGGCCAGCGCCATCTCCATCTTGGAGCCATCCACTATTAACAATGTGGTCCAGAAAGTCCAAAAAGCCTAAGAAGGAACGTGTGAATGCAAAACCGCCACGACCTTCGCCACAGCGCGCATCCAGCAACAAGACCCAACTGTACGACACGGCCAATATCACTCTCGACGCGGTGGCAAATCTAGCCGAAGCATCAGATGTACTCGCTCCTCTCAAAGCAGCTTGTCGAGTCACTAAATCGATCCTCGATGTCAAACAAGTGAGTAACCAACCCTGGAGTGCTCCATCTAAACAATCTGCTAGGCCATCGACAGCAATCAAGAAGAATTGACAGACCTTACCGGACGTCTGGAGGGATACATATCCGCTCTTGAAAAACAAGTCGACGTGTTCGAACGCTATCCTCCTGAGGACAGGGCTGTCGACGATGCTTTCAGGCGACCATTCACTGAATATGTCGAGTATGTGAGCGCGTGAAGCACACTTCAGTACGTTAACAGATGTAGGTTCCTCGAGAATCGCTTAGCACTGGCCCTCCAATATATCGAAAAGCGAAGCCAAGTGACTCGTCGTAGCGCTGCAGCGATTCGAAAGGTGAAAATAGACGCAGGCGTCATCCAAAAGTTCAACCGAGATATCGAGGATCGGCATAGGCAGTTTATGGTGCGAGCCTCATCGGCCGTATTCGAAATCTAACCATAAAGACAGGACGCCTTGAGTACTTTTACCGCCTTGCGCGTTCAAGCCATAGAACGAAATACCAAGACTATTCTATCAGATGGTATGTCGGAGCCTTTACAGGAGAGCCTTGCTAAACAGTTCAAGCCGACGCATCCGCCATACTCCAGCTACCAATCGTAGCCTTTGCTGCATCTTCGGTCCATACTACCTGCCTTGAGGGAACTCGTGAGGCTGTCCTCGAGACGGTCTGGCGCTGGGCCGACGACGACACATCAGAGAAGCCAATATTCTGGCTGTGTGACATAGCTGGCTCTGGCAAATCCACAGTCGCGATGTCTGTAGTTGAAAGATGGAAGAGAAGTGGTGTGCTAGGCGGGCGATTCTTCTTTTCCATGGCAAGCGGAGAGGGATCTACTACAGAGAAGTTTTGCACTACTCTGGCAAGGGAACTCGCCAATTACATTCCTAAACTTGCACCGCATATTGCAGAGGCGGTGAAGCGAAATCCTGCTATCGTGCGACACTCGTTCGATGAACAGTTCCGGACACTGATCATTGGACCACTCTGTCACTGGCAACGGCGTGTAATCATCGTCATCGATGCCGTCGACGAGTGCAAGTCTGGAATACAGCGAAACGAGCTTCTCGAAACGCTTGCTGTTGCCGCTCGGGAAAGTGTAAATCTCAAGATATTCATCACCAGTCGTCCGGACCCCGTCAGTGCAGCGATTTTGGAGCCGCTCTCAATCAAGGCAAAGTTGGAAGACCGCCTTCACGACGTCACTCATCGTGACAATGTCGACGACATTGCAACCTATATCCACAAATCACTGGACGGAGTATTATCCCGTGACCAGAGGCAGCGACTTGTCCAGAAGGCCAATGGGTTGTTCATCTGGGCAAGCACTGCATGCCGACTGCTTAGAAGCAAAACAACCATAGTCACGCCCAAGAGCGTGTACCACCGCTTAATCTCCGCGGACCAAGCAGGAGCCATAGACGATGTATACGACCTCGTATTCGAGCGCATAGAACCCGAATTTCATTCAGCCATGTGCGAGATGCTCGCTGTGTTTCTCGTTGCATTCGAGCCACTCACGGTCGACGACTTGGAGGACCTTTTCACTCATGTTGGAGCACATGGAAGTGCCAGGGGGCTAATTCAGAATCTGGGGAGCGTATTCATCGAGGATCAAACAACACATCTAGTCCAATTTCGCCATCCTACCCTCGTCGAGTACCTTCGTCGGCGTACGCGGGCTACCACTCCCGAGATAGGCGGCAGAGTCCATCTCGATATTGTTAAGGCACATGGTCAAGCCGCATCCTGGTGCCTCAAATGCTTCAAGTCACCCTCGGGAGGACTCAAGTTCAATATCTGTCAAATTGAATCATCGTTCTACTTAAACAGACAAATCCTGGACCTGGATACTAGAGTATCAGGGTATATTTCAGGAAGACTTCGCTACGCTAGTTCTCATTGGTCATTCCACGTTGCTGAAACCAACGACGAATGGAGGCATGCACTTCGGAAGGAGCTTCAAGACGTGATTAAAAGTCCATGCGTGCTATATTGGATGGAAATACTAAGTGTTACTGGAGGCCTATCACGAGCAATAGACGGTCTGCGATCTGTTACACGTCATACATCGGTAAGTAGTCGATATCAATTATCATTGGATATTAATGCGAAAAAGCTTGAAGATCAGACCAAAGTTCGCATGACGGAGATTCGGCGGTTTATGATGGCCTTTTCCGTACCTATACAGGAGAGTGCTCCCCACATCTATCTCTCAGCACTTCCTTTCAGTCCTAAAGCGTCAAACCTTCATACTAAAGGCTTGGCACGCTATAAAAAAACTCTCATTGTGACTCAGGGCCTTGAGGAGACATACCGTGGGCTCCCAAGAGCAATCCTTCATCAGGATAGCGTCAATGCTATTGCTTTCTCACCAGATGGCTCCCGAATTGCCTCTGCCTCAAGCGACAAAGCGATTCGAATCTGGGATGCAGATACCGGTCAGCTGATTGGAAAGCCACTTAGAGGTCACAAGCTTGAGGTGAATGCTGTCGCATTTTCGCCAGATGGCTCTCGCATCGTCTCTGGCTCAGACGACGCGACAATTCGACTATGGCGCGCAGATAATGGCCAGCCAATTGGACAACCACTCAGAGGTCACGACCGTTCGGTCAGAGCTGTCGCATTCTCTCCGGATGGCTTACGGATTGCCTCTGGCTCAGACGATAGGACGGTTCGAATCTGGGACTCGAACACTGGTCAGCCGATTGGAGAACCACTCCGGGGTCACGACCGTTCGGTCAGAGCTGTCGCATTCTCTCCGGATGGCTTACGGATTGCCTCTGGCTCAGACGATAGGACGGTTCGAATCTGGGACTCGAACACTGGTCAGCCGATTGGAGAACCACTCCGGGGTCACGATTCGGTCAGAGCTGTCGCATTCTCTCCGGATGGCTTACGGATTGCCTCTGGCTCACGCGATAAGACGGTTCGAATCTGGGACTCGAACACTGGTCAGCCGATTGGAAAACCACTCCGGGGTCACGACGATTGGTCAGAGCTGTCGCATTCTCTCCGGATGGCTTACGGATTGCCTCTGGCTCAGACGATAGGACGGTTCGAATCTGGGACTCGAACACTGGTCAGCCGATTGGAGAACCACTCCGGGGTCACGACGATTGGGTCAGAGCTGTCGCATTCTCTCCGGATGGCTTACGGATTGCCTCTGGCTCAGACGATAAGACGGTTCGAATCTGGGACTCGAACAATGGTCAGCCGATTGGAGAACCACTCCAGGGTCACGACGATTGGGTCAGAGCTGTCGCATTCTCTCCGGATGGCTTACGGATTGCCTCTGGCTCAGACGATAAGACGGTTCGAATCTGGGACTCGAACAATGGTCAGCCGATTGGAGAACCACTCCAGGGTCACGACGATTGGGTCAGAGCTGTCGCATACTCTCCGGATGGCTTACGGATTGCCTCTGGCTCAGACGATAAGACGGTTCGAATCTGGGACTCGAACAATGGTCAGCCGATTGGAGAACCACTCCAGGGTCACGACGATTGGGTCAGAGCTGTCGCATTCTCTCCGGATGGCTTACGGATTGCCTCTGGCTCACACGATAAGACGGTTCGAATCTGGGACTCGAACACTGGTCAGCCGATTGGAGAACCACTCCGGGGTCACGACCGTTCGGTCAGAGCTGTCGCATTCTCTCCGGATGGCTTACGGATTGCCTCTGGCTCAAACGATGAGACGGTTCGAATCTGGGACTCGAACACTGGTCAGCCGATTGGAAAACCACTCCGGGATCACTACCGTTCGGTCAGAGCTGTCGCATTCTCTCCGGATGGCTTACGGATTGCCTCTGGCTCAGACGATAGGACGGTTCGAATCTGGGACTCGAACACTGGTCGGCCGATTGGAGAACCACTCCGGGGTCACGGCGATTCGGTCAGAGCTGTCGCATTCTCTCCGGATGGCTTACGGATTGCCTCTGGCTCAGACGATAAGACGGTTCGAATCTGGGACGCGGCGACAGGTCAGCTCATGGGAGAACCACTGGTTGGCCATGATGGTTATGTGAACGCCGTCTCATACGCGCCAGATGGCTCGCGGATTGCCTCTGGATCCGATGACGGCACAATCCAAATCTGGCGTTTACCTGGTCAGTCTCATAAGGTCCAATGTATGCTAGAAGCTCATGGTTGTCGTTCCTACAGGGGATTGTTATCCTGACTATGAAGACAATAACACACTACACTCATCGCTAGAAGAATCGAATATCACCAGCAAATCATTGGGTGCCTTGTTACCAATCGTCTTGCCTGGATTCCGAAAATGTTTCCTTTTGCAAGATGGTTGGGTGCAATCGTCTGACCAATTCTTATTCTGGGTACCTCCTGATAATCGGCATGGACTACGATATCCATGTCATCTGTCGATACCACCCCGTGCTCATCTACGCAAGACCAGAATCGACTTCGCCAACTTCCGCTGCGGTACAGATTGGACCGAGGTTTGCACAGGTTGATCAGTGACTTGTTGCAAATTGTATAACTATGAATGAGCTTGATATTCAATGTAACATATACAATGAATCCCGATGGGGAAAGGAGCTTTTAGACAGTTCTGATTCATTATTCCAAACAATCCAGACGTCATCCCCTTTACTTCGCACTCGCGCGTCTGTAGCTTCGATCATGGACACCCAACCCTTGTTCAATCTCACTGTGCAGGGGGGTTCTCTTTGGCCCGACCGTCTTGAGATAAACTGTATGGAAAGGATCGAGAGTCCAGGAGATAGCCCGCACTGGCTGGCATCAGGAGAAGCTACCCGGCCATCAAGGATCCGTTGAAGCATACACTGGTCTAGTTCATGTGCAGAATCGTCTATGTGAAGATGCTCGAGTTGGCTGAACCTGGGGGACAGGGTAACCTTTCGACGTTTCCAAGGCTCGTCCTTCTGAGGAAAGAGCTCTGGGATGACTGCTGACACAATGGAGAGGCGACGGATTTGTGGGCATGCCTTTGCCATTTCTTTGAGATCAACGTCTTTTCCGAGAGTGAGGTCGGTGATGGTAGGATGATTTTTGAAAAACTGATAAACCAACTCCGACTTGATATCGCATCCGCCCATGCTAAACTTTCCAAGTCGTGGAAAGTGAAGCCGGCGGGCGGTTGGGTCCGACTCACGAATTGAGAAATACCGAACGTAAAGTTCCTTTATGTATGCCATATCTGGTCTAGGAAAGATGGACCAACCGCCTATATTTACGTCCACAATCAGCCTCTCCAATGACGGAGCGGCAGCCATAATCAAGCCTAAACATGAGTGAGACAAACCGGATGTGGAACGGTCCGCTAGGATAAGCTCCTGCCAACCCAATTCGTTTCCAATTGTCGGGAATATTGAGAAATCAACTCCTATTAACTTACACGATTGTGCGCGAGAAAAGTTTGGGCTGTCGACGATAACAGAAGAGTCGGGACTGAACTTAAGCGAGCTGCCTCCAGAGTAACAAAGATTACCTGCAGTTGGATCAGGAGGCATTATTGGATTGTTAGCGAAGTCAAGGTTGGCTGCATTATAGAGGGTGATGGAGTGAGGTGTACTAGGAAGGGCATCTATGAATCGTATAGGATCCAAAAAGCCGTCGTAATTGGTGATATGGAAGTAAATCTCCTCCACATTTGATATAGGTTTAAACACCGACTGGAAGATGCCGAGTAGTTCCTCGTGGGTGAGGCCGGGGTGCGGTCCATCACGTATATCGATATTGACAGGGTAGGTTGCTGCTCTCACCACCAGTGTAGTTGTGTACTCGACCAACTTATCGCGGGGCCAGTAGAGCGGGAAATCGATGATTCGCCACGCCCTTGGGACAGTGAGAATAATGTACCGGAAGAGGGAAGAAACGTGAGATATCACCTCTCCTATACGGAGAGAGTCTCTTTCCGTTTCTATCGTCGTCGCAAACTCGAATATCCGTCGCAAGACTTCGGTGGGCGCGCGATAGGCGACCGAAGTTTGTTCATTTATCAACATTCTGACCACAGATGATAGCTTGGTCAGAAGTATTTGCGAGGCGAAAACGTTGATAAGTCGTCGCGTGGGAGAGTTCAAGTTTGGCGGAGCAATGGGCGCAGTTCTATTCCGAGCCCGTGCGTCCTAGCACTTGGGCAATTTCTAGGGAAAGTAACGATAAAAGTTGATGAACGATGTTTCAGGGGCATTATACATCGTCATGGGAAGCTGGAACGCGATGCTCCATCTCTTGTCAGTGATGTCAATTACAGTCGAACCTATAGATAAGAAATCTACTCTGTATCCCAGACAAGACAAGCCCCATCATCACCGGCACTAACAAGCACGCCTTTGCCTCCGGCACCGAGTCCAATGTCGATACCATTGATAGGTCCACGATGTCCGGTATGCTCTTTGAGGAGAGTACCGTTTCGGACGTCCCAAGTTTTGAGACTTCGGTCTGCCGACGCAGTCGTAACAACGTAAGGGGGATTTCGATGCTGGATGATGGAGGTAACCGAATCCTAAGCAGCGTAAGTACTAAAAATTCGCGTACTAGTCTGAGTAACTCACGTCGTGCTTCATCTCTGTTCGTAGTCGCATCGTGTTGAGATCCCAGACACAGACCTTGCCATCCGTACCGCCGGTGACAACGACTTCACGAGTCGAACCAGCGGCACCAATGTCCACGAAAGCCACACTCGACGCTTTCGCCTTCTTGGTGGCCCTCGAGACCTCCGATGACTTCACCTTTTTCCTTGGCCAAGTTGACAATCTTGACGCCACCTTCTGCACCCCCAACGACGGCAAGAGTACCCTCTTTGTTGACGGCGATGGAGATGACGCCTCCACTAAGACCAAAGCGTTCGTCTTCGCTGCTGAGCTTCCATAGTGGGGTAGTGGATCGCGGATCCCAATAGATTAACGTTCCTGCGCCATCACCGGAGAGAATACGTTTGCCAGATGGGATAAATGTACCGACATTGACGGTTTCGGTGTGCGAGGCAAAGATTTGCATCGAGTTTCCAGACGGGAGTTGGTACATCCACATTGTTGAATCTTGACCTCCAACGAGGAGAACGGGGCCGGCGGGATGCCATTTGAGCCACTGTAATCAATCACAATCAGAGGATGAAAGGGGCTCTAGAGCAAGATGCGTACCACAACCTCGTCCACACCCTCTAGTTGTATCAGGAATTCCCAGCTTTTCCAGGAATCCTTCTTTTTCCAAATCCGCACGCGACCGTCCATACCGCCAGTTGCGACCATATCCCCAGCGTGGCTAAAGCCGACAGCGACGACACTGTCCGAGTGCCCATCCAACTTGAGAACTTGGTCTCCTGTCGTGGTGTCCCATAGGTATCCGGCGTCATCTTCGCCTCCTGAGACGGCGAGAGGTGCAGATGGATGAGCAGCGACGGCAAACACGGATTTTGCGTGGCCTGCAAAAGACTGGATGGATGTATCCTCTAGGACAATGTGCTCGTCTGGATCCCCCTCTTCAGCGTCCATCTCCTGGTCATCGTCGTCTTCGTCGTCCATCGGGACGTCTTCGCCGTCATCTAGGATGATTTCTGCGACATCGTCTTGTTCTCACATACTCTGCTTCGTCTGTGTGATGGGCTGGCGATGATTTTCTCTCTGTCATTCTTGATTTCTAAACAAAACGCTGGGTGGCTACGGACAGTCGTCAGCTTTCCTTGTCCGCAGAGATGATTATAAGGGTGTGCGTACTGAATAGGATGAGTAATGACCAAGATTAAACTAACCCCCGCCGTTGATTTCGCCGCCTCGTTTGTGATCTGCCTGACAAATCTCCGGAGCCGGTTCGAAGAGTGACTTTGATGTCTTGAGAAATACTGTAGAATATGCCTTGTGACGTCAAATACACCGTCGGCGATCAACGACTGTCGAGCGAGCTGTCCAAGTCGACCGTCTCCAAATCTCAGACTACGACCATAATCCTCCAGTTTACGTACAGCATCCTCGGCCACGTCTAGATAATCATGAAACTATCATTACTACTACTTGGATTCCTTCCAATAGGCGTATGGGCCTCCAATGTTCTCGAATTGACAGAGTCGGATTTTGACAAACACGTCGGTGCTGGTAAACCGCCTGCACTCGTTGAATTGTGAGTTTATTTCATCTCCTAACTACTATATCCACCGTTGGAACGCGTTTGTCGCGTTGGCCTATTCCTAGCTGCCGAATTCGTTTGCTGACGAGCTTCCTCCGCCCTGCAGCTATGCCCCCTGGTGGTCCGTATCGTCATTCCTTGAAAGTATTCGTGGTTTATTGACACCATCTTACTGGACGTTACTGGCACTCTGCAAATAGTGGGCACTGCAAAGTACGTGTCACTTCCTAACTGCAAAACATAGCACAGAGGCTCAATTTGCATACCCGCCGTGTAGAATCTTGCTCCCACGTACGAAAAGCTCGGTGACGCATTCAGCCATGCAAAGGACAAGGTATCCATCGTCAAGGTCGACGCCGATGGAAAGGGCAAAGCCCTCGGCTCCAAGTATGGGGTTACTGGCTTCCCAAGTATGTAACGTGCAACATCGCTCAACTCGTCTCACCCTCGCCAGCCCTCAAATGGTTCAATGGTGACGGCTCCGAGCCAGAAGCGTACAATGGTGGTCGTGAACTCGAGGAGCTCGCAAGCTTGTAGGTTTTACTTGTATACCGTGGCATGTGGACTCACAAAGCCCAGCGTGACCAAGAAAACTGGGGTCAAGTCGAGCATTAAACCACCACCGCCGGCAGCAGTCATTACTGCAGATGTCGACACGTTCAAGGAGATTGTCATGGATCCAAAGAAGGACGTTCTCGTTGCGTTCACTGCGCCGTGGTGCGGACACTGCAAGAACATGAAGCCTGCCCTAGAAGCCGTCGCTCAAACATTCAAGCCCGAGAACGATGTTCGTTTCCCTCAATTATCATCTTAACATTCAGTAGCTAACTCTGTTCATAGTGCATCATTGTCAACATTGACGCCGACGCCCAGCAGAACAAGGGCATCGCACGCGAGTTCTCTGTCAACTCCTTCCCCACGATCAAGTTCTTCCCGCGCGCCAACTCTCCCTTCACGACAACACCTCTCCCAGCCGATACCGTCGGTCAAGCGACGTACACCAAATACGGCAAGCATGCCATTCCATACGAAAAAGCACGTTCGGAAGCCGACTTTGTCGCTTTCCTGAACCAACACTGCGGTACGAACCGTGCTGTTGGTGGCGGTCTGAACACGTTTGCCGGACGCTTGACAGGCACTTGGGATTCGTGGGCCCAAGAGTTGATGGGCTTTGCTTCGCAAAAGACCGAAGACGCCAAGGCTAGGATGGTGGAGATTGTGAATCTCATGAAGGCTGGTTTGGATGAGGTCAAGGCCGAGGAGCAGTTTGCTGCGCGATGGTATATTCGTGCGTCGGAAAAGATTGTCAACAATACCGAGTCTTGGTTGGAGAAAGAGTCGAAGAGGTACGTCGTCTCTTCTTGGTGGTGGTCATTGTATCTGATGAGTGAGCAGGCTTAACTCTATCCTGGCCAAAAAGAGCCTCGCGCAGACGAAACTCGACGAGGTTCGCATCAAGGCGAACATTCTTACTGCATTCGTGGTGAAGAGGGGCGAGGAAGTAGCCGACGATATCAAGGAGAAGGTACAGGATGTCAAGGAAAAGGTGGAACAAAAGGCTGCTCAGGTCAAGGAGGAACTCTAGTGATATACGCTACATTCGTGCACTATCTAAGACATTCTTCTCCTCGACAACGACATCTGAGTTATAAGACATGTGGTGTTCGTCACTTGCTCACTATCCGTATGGCTTCAAAGTCTCGTCCAAAGCGGGATGCTGCAAAGCAAAGTCTGGAGAGGTAGTGTATACGACTGGAGTCCGTACATATAACTGTTCACTGAGTATCCGCTTTTATCCCCACAGAACCTCACAGGTGTTCGGCAGGAAGCGCCCTATGGTCATACAGAAGAACTTGATCAATCGACTATCTGATGATATTCTCTTCATCATCTTCGACATATCGGCATCCTATGTCCGCCCTGTCTCGCTGTCCCATGTTTGTCGGACATGGAGATACCTCATGCTTGGGGCTCCGACGCTCTGGCAAGTATTTTATATTCTTCTCACTCGGAAACCTAACGTCATCAGATCGTTTTGGTTCGCCATGAGTGAGAGAGTGAAGCAATTGCCGGTCAAATTACACCTCCTCGATCGACCTAGTGTCTTTATCAATCATGGTCTCGTCATTTCTACCTTGAGGGATCTGCTCGCCAGCACCGACGTAAACGTCAGTCAAGTTTTCATATCCATTTTCCGGCAAGACTGTGTACTTCCTCTTATATCGTATCTCCGACTCTTCACCAAACCACTTCTGCCGCATCCACGTAGCTGCGTCAGAAGAGCCCGGGTCGATGGCTTATCACGAAATTGCAGCCCAAGAATCATGGTTCGATGGCGAGCACGTCTACGTGGATATCAATAGCCTATTCGAGGCTCTTCCGCCGACAGAAACCCTTGTCTTGACGAATATCGCCTTCGAATCCGAGACTTGGCGACCATACAGCTCGGCATTGAAAGGACTTGAATCCCTCACTCTCACGGCTCCTGCGTCTTCGTCAATTGGACTCTGGCATTTGCTCAGTGAATGTGCTGGGCTCAAATGTCTTCGCCTACAGGGAGACATTGAAGTAACAGACGCTCCGCTTCCTTTCGACACTGCTCTAGAAACCATTCAGATACTTCAAGTTGAGAGCCTGATAGATTTCTGCAAGGAACAAAATCCTCCTACATTTCCCAACCTCAGGGAACTGACCATAATCGATTTTGACAATGGCCCATACATCCATCAATTCTTGTCAGTCAACTCGACAATCGAGCGATTCAGTGTCTGGTCACCGATCACATATAACTTCGACTTCCTCTCTCGATCCCTACCGCACCTCCGCAAGGCACTCCTCTGCGACATCAATTTATCAACCCTCTATGCCGCCTCCTCGGGTACGGAGTGGAATCTCAAGCAACTGCAGGAACTCATTGTCTACTTCTTTGACCAGACTCTGGACCCTGAAGAGGTTGAACGAGTCATTCAGAATCGCATGCTGCGCATGTCGTTGTCAGACTCAGTAGTGTCACTCAGAGAATTCCGCTTGAGGCTTCCTCTGACTATGGTGGATGTAGTAAACACCCCTCGGTGGCAGAATAGCCGACTTCTTGTATGCGCGGATGTTGAGACTCGCGGAGAATTTGTCCAGTACATTTGGAAAATTGACAGGTATGAATTCATACGTTTAATTGATACTCTGCTGATCCAAGACATAGGTTACAGTGAGCCCGAAGGCTTTTCTTGGCCTCACTCTCCATGAGTGATACACGTCTCATGTCTCTTAGCCTGGCTTTTGATAATGGATTTGTCAAACTATTTGGCGGGAACAACGTCTATCAGCTGTTTTACTTGGTTCCCTCCTCAGAGCTCAGAACTCCTCGAGATTGAAACCAGTCAGCTCGTCGAAACATACTCGAGGGTAATTCTTGACGCGTAACAGTTCGAAGAGGTATCTTGGTCCCAAAAGGCGTTCACGGCACGAGATGATGTGGAGAGGGGAATGTTAGTTTATTGCCTTGTTGTCTCGTCTATGTACATAGTGGCGAGTGAGCGACCGTAGTCAAACCTTACTGGTTTGACTACAACGCTCACTTGCCTAAGGTAGCTCACTATATATTCACTGGTTTGACTACAACGCTCACTTGCCTAAGCATACTCTGTTCAACAGGTTATGAGTCCTGCGCTCTAAAAGTGCTTGCTACAGCCGTTGCCACCAGTGCCCACAAGTGATACCACTCAGTATCCATCAATATCAACTACTGCACGATTCTACTTCTAGCGCATACATTCAGCAAGCACACACACTACGCCAACCTCCACAGACACTGCTCAGTACCCAATCCCCTGCGTCGCACTTGACATCCACGGCGTGGGAAGCCAACAGAAAATCTTCTTCTCGCTTAAAACCGGATCACCTTCGGTAAACGCAAATACCCCTGATGGAAACAATTCTCAAACAGCTCATACGGGCCGGCACACCGAATACAGCAAATTGGGAAGAATGGATTTGGAATTTTGACGGCCTTCTTACCCTTGCTGAGTACGATACAATCCTCTTTGCCAAAGATCCAAGCACCAAAGCACGCATCCCACGACCTGGCTATGCAGATCCAACAAAGCCAACGCCAGAAGAAATATCTGCACAGAAAACCTATGATGATGCAAATCGTCAGGTGGCCGCATGGTTACGCACTGCAGCCGGCCAGGAACACCGACATATCCTCGAAAAGACACCTTCTGACGGTGTGGCAATTTACGATGCGCTTTTCGAGCTCTATGCCAAAAAGGATGAAAGCATGCGCTTCAGAGCATGGAATGAACTGCTTTCAATCCGCAAGCAATCAACAGAGTCATGGGCAGACCTGGTCAAACGTGTGGACGACGCCACCCATGCACTTGACCGTCTCCGCCCAGCCGATTGGGACATACAGAAGGAGACAGAGGAACTCAAGGCATTTACACTACTCAATGCCATCCCCACTGAGCATCAGCTGCGCACCAGCATTGTCGTTTCCAACACAATCAATTACAACAAAATCAAAACAGCAATGCTCCTATTCAACACAACGACACCAGAATCGCAGGACGTAGCACCCGAGGTTGCTGCCGCCGTTACCACGCCATCAAAATGCCTGTTTTGCCTGAACATCGGCCATTTTGTCAAAGATTGCCGCACAATGGTCCGCTTCCAGCAGATGTACCTGAATGAGCGCGCCGAGCGACGAGCCGGTACCTCCGGAACCCAGCCACACCGAGCACGTGGACGCAGTGATCGGAGCTCTGCTCCAGGACGGTCACACCAGGCACATGCTGCGCAAGCAATCGACAAGCCTACGGAGGTCGAATATGCTGGAAATGCAAGTTTGTCCCAATTACCCGTACCTACAGCAGCTGACAGCTGGATTGCTGATTCAGGAGCCTCCTGCCATATGACACATCGTCGCGAGTGGCTCACTGGCTTCTTGGAGCGCAGGACTCCTGTAAAGCTAGCTGATGGATCAATCACTTTTGGTACGGGTAGGGGAATGGTCACGTTTAGGCCACTGCTAGATGGAAACTCGACAGTTCCATAATTCTCAAAGATGTCCTCTTCGTTCCCAATCTGAAAAACAACCTCTTTTCCATATTCATGATGACTCTCTCCCCATCAATCACTGCGACTATCAATTCCAACACGCTCTGCTTCTACAAAGAAAAGAATGCGATTCTCATTGCTACTAAGCGTGCGCACAATGTCCCACTACTCGAAGGCCGCACAGACGAACCAGGGACAGTACCTGAGTCGGTTTCCCATGCCATAACAACCACACCAGTGTCAATTGAGACATGGCACCGGCGTTTCTGCCATCGGAGCTATGCCACAATCGACAAGATGCTCTCAACTAGTGTTGTCAAAGATTTTGCCACCACTGGCAAGACAATAACCCCAGCTCTTTGCGTACCCTGTGTAGAGGGCAAGCAGACTCGTGCACCACATACAGTGCCTGCAAAACGATCAGAATCTGTCCTTGGACGCATCTCCTCAGACGTCCATGGGCCAGTGCCAACTCAGAGCCGGAAGGGACATCGGTATTGGGTTACATTCATTGACGATAAATCACGTCGTGTTACCCTGTACACACTCCTCAGCAAGCACAGAGTTCTCGAGGCATTTAAAGACTTCAAAATGCACGCTGAGACGGAGCTGGGGGTAAAGATTAAATGTCTACGAGATGACAAAGGTGGCGAATACATGTCCACCGAGTTCCAAAACTACTGTGCAGAGAATGGCATCCAACGCGAACACACCATCCGCGACAGTCCCCAGCAGAATGGAGTCGCTGAGAGATTCAACCGTCACCTTGCTGAAGGGGTAACTGCAATGCTTTCAGAAGCAAAGCTACCACCGTCGTTCTGGGCCGATGCTGCCAGAGCCTTTGTCCACACCCATAACCGACTTCCATCCTCTGTTCTCAATGGTATAACACCCATAGAGATCTGGAATGGCTCAAAACCCTCTGCTGGACACCTACATGCTTGAGGCTGCCGAGCCCATGTACACCTTCAAAAAGATCAGCGTGTACAGCTCGCACCCCATACACGAAAATGTGTCTTCATTGGATATCCAAATTAATACAAAGGTTGGATATTCTGGGACCCACAACACAGGACTTCGTCTCTGACAGTGCAATATTTGTCGAAGATGAGTTCCCAGGGGGTTATAAAACGAAGAGACATGTTCCACAGCCTGTAGATGACATATCACCATCATTCTCTCTTGTCCCATTTGTGCCACACACACCAAACCCTCCAGTCCAGCCATCTTGTCCACCTCCTGACAAGCCAATCCGTCTGGAGCAAGGCCAAGGTGATGATCAAGACTTACTCCCAGACCTAAACCTCCTTGATCTCAGCAACTCCGACGATGACAACGATGGAAATGGCAACAATACCCAAGAGCCACCGAGAGCCACACTAGATCTCCCTGCTCAGTACAGACATCTCGCGCCAAACAACAGTGCGGAGTTACCCAGGGAGACCAAGAGGCTCCTTGAGCACTTCGAGAAATTTCCAGGGAGCCTGCCAGGCAAGCGGCAGACTCGATCAGCTCACCCAGCATATAATGAGATCGCAGATGCTGCACAGTCAACAGAACAAGACACGGCATATGTGCTGGTCTCACTGGCTGATGGCTTCGAGTATGCCCTCCAAACGTCTGCAAAGCTCGAGCCTAACGCCCTAGCCGAGGCGTTAGAACGTCCCGATAGTGAGACATGGCTCGAAGCGGCAGTCAAGAGATCGATGCTCACCTGGAAAATGGAACCTGGGAGGTTGTGCGGCTGCCACATGGAAAGAAAGCAATAGGATGTCGTTGGGTCTTCAAGATCAAACGTAACCCTGATGGGTCAATTGACAAGTACAAAGGTCGTATTGTTGCAAAGGGCTATGCTCAGCGCGAAGGTGTAGATTACACCGAGACCTTTGCGCCTACAGCACGCTTTGGAGCACTGCGGACAGTCATTGCGCTAGCAGCAGTTGAGGACATGGAACTGTCGACATCTCTACAGCCTTCCTCAATGGCGAAATCGATGCAGAAGTGTACATGCAGCCGCCAGAGGGATTAACAATACATGGAGACTCCGACGGGTCACATCAATGGGTACTCCGACTGCTAAAAGGTCTATATGGCATCAAACAGGGGCCGCGACTTTGGTCAGTGAAGCTGCACAGAGTACTCTCTGAGATAGGCTTCGAACGACTCGAATGCGACCACAGTGTCTTCGTCTACCAACGCGATGGGGTGCGGATTATCATACCTGTCCATGTCGACGGCCTCATCCTTGCTTCCATGTCTCACTCCGCAATCCACAAAGTCAAGGAGGAACTCAAGCAATGCTTCAAAATCCATGACCAAGGCCAGACAACCCAGATACTTGGAATTCGACTTGAGCGTGATCGCACAAGTCGCACAATTGCTCTCTCACAGCCGGCATACATACAAAAGCTACTTGAGGACTACAATATGACCGACCGTACCCCGTCTCCAACGCGAATGCCCGATGGGCTTCGACTCTCAGCAGAAATGAGTCCAAAAACAGCCGAACAAAAGGAGCGAATGAAAAGCATCCCATACAGAGAGGCCGTAGGCCGTCTCTTATACCTCTCAATTGCAACTCGCCCCGACATCTCATATGCTGTTGGTGTTCTGTGTCGATACAATTCCAACCCAGGAGAACAGCATTGGAATGCTGTCAAGCATGTCCTCAGATACCTCAAAGGCTCGCAAGATCTCAAACTCATCTGTTCTCCCACCTCTTCCACCGATTTCTTCACTGCCCACAGCGATGCCGACCTGAGTGGAAACCCAGATAACTCGCGATCCACTGGTGGATATGTCCTCTCAGTTGGCTCAGGAGCTGTCATGTGGGGTAATCCACTACAAAGACATGTCTCGCTCTCATCCACAGAGTCTGAATACACAACAGCATCTGCTGCGGGATGCGAGATAATGTGGATGCGCCAGTTTCTCGAGGAAATCGGCTATGACATCTCTATACCATCCCCTCTTTACCTCGACAGTCCATCAGCCATCCAAGTGGTCAAAAATCCCGAACACCAGACAACCATGAAGCACGTTCACCGTGCATACAACTGGATTCGCGAACGCGTTGAGAATGGGGAACTCTGTGCACAGCATGTTCCGACCTCTGAAAATGTCGCTGATATCTTCATCAAACCCCTTGGTCGCATCAAGTTTGAATACCTTCGAGGTAAACTTGGTCTCTCATGATAATTCCCTCACGTCAGGGGGTCGCACATCGACGAGTCAGCAAGTCAGGGGGTCGTGTTAGTTTATTGCCTTGTTGTCTCGTCTATGTACATAGTGGCGAGTGAGCGGCCGTAGTCAAACCTTACTGGTTTGACTACAACGCTCACTTGCCTAAGGTAGCTCACTATATATTCACTGGTTTGACTACAACGCTCACTTGCCTAAGTATACTCTGTTCAACAGGGAAGAGGTCAAGTCGAGAATTTTACGTCTCATTTCTGTTGATACTCGTCCTAACCGACCTCTGAGGACACTCCTAGGCCCAAGAGTCTCACTGGCAAAGCTCGGAGCGGCGCTCATTGAGACAGACCTTCCTGCAAATAGTAGAGAGACAACCGCCGTCAATAGAAAAGCACTCCATTCAGAGTAAATGTTAGATTTATCCACCATTAAAGTTCTTCTCCTCGAGTACGGAAAGGGAGCTGTGGTCATATTCCCCACCATGTGGTGTCCACGCCTTATTCGCTACTCTCATGTCTTCCAACGCTCGTCCGAGGCGGGATGCCGCAAAGCAAAGTATAGAGAGGTAGCGTCTACGACATGATTTAGAAATCGTGATTATTTACGGAATATCCTTTTCATTATAATAGGACAGCCAGTTTGCTGGGCAGGAGGCGACCCGTGGTCGTGAAGAAGAATAAGAAGAACTTGATTAATCGGCTTCCCGACGAGATTCTGTTCATCATCTTCGACATGTCGGCATATGCGGAAACCGCGGATGACTATCATGTCGACCCCGTCCTTTTGTCCCATGTCTGTCGTACATGGAGAGAAATTGTGCTTGGGGCCCCTACACTCTGGCAGGTATTCCAAATATACCTAAACCAGAAGCCGAGTGTCATCAAGTCCTTCTGGTTCGCCATGAGCGACAGAGTGAAGCAATTGCCAGTCAGACTGGAGCTCATAGACCGACCTAATATCTTCCACCACGAGCTCGTCATCTCAATTATACGAAATATGCTCGCCATTACCGACGTGAACATCGATCAAGTTTATCTATCCGTCATCAGGCAGCCCTATGCACTCCCAGTTGCATCATATCTCAAACTATTTACAAGATCACTTCAGCTAGTTCACGTGGTAGCGTCACAAGAACCTCGCCTGTCGGTAGAAGGTCACATAACTATCCCAGAGGAGACGTGGTTTGACGGTATCTGTATCTACGTGGACATTAGGAGAATATTGGAGATTCTTCCCCCAACAAACTCGCTGATCTTGGAAGATATCGCCTTCGAACCAAAGAGCCAAGGGTCGTACAGCTCAGGGCTGGCAAAGCTCAAGGCACTTACACTCACGACATCCAGATACTCATCAATTGAACTCTGGCATCTGCTTCGTGAGTGCGGGAGGCTCGAATATCTTCGCCTAGATGGAGATATTGAAATAATGGACGCACCACTTCCTGATGACACAGCTCTAGAAACTATCACAACACTCGAAGTCGAGAGTCTGGGATACTTCTGCGAAGATCTGACCCCTCCCGTGTTTCCCAACCTCAGGGAACTTGTCACCAATCTAGGCGAGCCCCTATACATGCAACAATTCTTGTCCGTCAACTCGACACCTAAACGACTATGCGTATTTCAATCGATCTCACTCAGTCTCGACTTTCTCTCTCGGTCACTACCCCACCTCCGCGAGGCACTCCTCTGCGATATCGATTTATCTACTTTTTATACCGCCTCCTCGGATACTGAATGGAATCTTGAACAACTACAAGAGCTCACTGTCGACTTTTTCGACAAAAGTTTGGACCCTGGGGAAGTTGAACGGGTCATTCAACATCGCATGCTGCGCATGCAGTTACCAAGCTCGGTAGTAACACTCGAAAAGTTTAGTATAGTGCTTCCTCTACCTATGGCGGATGTGGAAGCCACCCCCAAGTGGCAGAATAGTCAACTCCTTAGGTGTGCCGAGGTGGAGACAGGCAAAGAAGCCGTTCAGTACACATGGAGCGTTGACTGGTAAGATTTCCTACATCTGACTCATACTCTACTGATCCGAGCGGTAGTTTGCCATGATCCCGAAACTCTCTTTTTGTCGTTCCAGCTGGTACAGCTTCAGTCTCATGTCTCCTCACTATTGGTAATAAGATGTTCCCTTCCTCAGCGGAAATATTTCACCTTTTCCTTGGTTGCTTTGCTTCCTCAAGGCAGATTGAACCCCTCGAGGCTGGGAATGGTTACTATAATGAACCCATAGGTAAGTCTCGGCTCACTGCATCTCAGATAATCATACCTGGAACGCTTTACCCGACCTGTAGCCGAGATCATATATCAGTGCAGCCGTTTAGAGCGTCTGGCTCTTCGCGGCTCGGTTGTTTCGATAGGCGAACCAACACAGAGTAACCAGGCGCTCAAGTCCATAAAGTCACTTATCGTTGGAAGGATTAACCCATTTATAGGTCCTCAGGCCCCGTTTGCACCCGATATTTTCAAACCTCAACCGACTCGAGGTGCACGATGCGAGAGGCCAAAGAATGGAGCTGTTTCTGTAGGATCATATGCATATTACCTACTTGGAGACAATGTCTAGTATGGATATTAGTGCGAAGCATATTTCTAGACTTCTCCCACGCCTCGAAAGCCTGCACACCTGCGAATTCCAGTATAGGTCTCTTCATCGCACGTCGGAACAGCGAGACTGGCTGTTCGAGAACTTATCTGAGCTCCAGATCCTGGTTCATCAAGGCTTCGAGGAGCCCGGTGCAGCGGAGCAAACTATATCACGACGAATGGCCCGAACCGACCTCCCAAGTGGTGTCGTTACTCCCAAGGTACTAAGACTCATATCCGTCGATCCAGATATCCTCGAATCGAGGACCTGGTGTAAGAGCCATCTCCTTTCTTCCGCCGACCAGGATATTTTGGACAGCCGCATGATATCCTAAACATGAACCTATGAAAGGTAAGCTTATTCGCGATCCACGTTCTGAACCCATGCTTTCTATATTAGCCTTCCATGAATGAATATTCGTCGTAGGTCTCGTGGAGCGTCAGATAGTTGGTGGCTATTGCCCGTGAAATCCTACTGTGACTTTAGCAACATGCATTTAATTGCCTACGTCAACTCTGTCTGAATTTCCGGGGGTATCCTCTAAACTTAGTCTCCTCCCCGAAATGAGCGCCAGGCCGACATCCAAGATCTACTCAATATTGAAGCCCAAATGGCTTCAAGAGAGATCTAGCTCAAAGAGATATTTTGCGAATGCACAATGCGCACCGATATTTCGCCTTCCAACAGAGGTTCTGGCCGAAATCTTTGCTTTCGCGGTGGAAGGGGACGAGTTCAGGGAGACACCGAGGCCAAACCAACGAGTATGCGAAACACTATCCAGGACATGCTCTCATTTCCGTGCCATTCTCCTCGACATGCCAGCGGCATGGATAGTTGACATATCCCTCGACTGGTCACCAAGCACATTGTCAAAATACCTTGAAATCATGCTGAGCCGCGTCTCGGGTAGTCCACTGCGTGTGGTTCTGCGCGATGGACACCAGTCGGCAAAGGCCGCCCTCCTCAGGGTCCTTTCAGAGGCCCTTCGAAAAGCGAAAATAGACAGAATAGAGAGCGCCCGTCTCTTCCTCGGTCGTATGGATATGGCCTACTTTCCACAAGTCTTTTTAGACTTGCTACCTGTAGCGCCGCGTTCGTTGACTCTCCATGCCCTCGCATCGCCGCCTACACGGGGTATATTCAAACGGACAAAGAGAACATCTTATAAAGTGTTCGTCATTCCCCCAGGTCCCATGATCTCCGCAGTCGAGTCGATCCAAGTCATCGACGCGCTACTCAATATTGGCGTCGACGTTCATTCCGAAACACCGATGGCACTGCGCTCACTAAAAGTCCTACAAACCCCAGAAGAGAGTATGCCAGCAGTGCGCTGTGGTCTCATTTTCGGCACGTTCCTCGGAAGATGCACCCATCTAGAGACCTTGGTGTTCCATGGTCGTTTATTCTGGTGGGCTCCTCCATTTGACACGCCAAGTACATCTCCTCTCAAGGAACTCTACATAGCCGAGTTCGACTCTGATACTATTCTCCACTCCCTCTCTGTGGCCACGTCGTTCCCCAGTCTTACCAAATTTGGCGTATCTGGGTACAAGCCAAGCCTGCTTCTGCCGTTCCTTTTATCGAATCCATCCATCTCTGATCTCTCTCTCCCTTATATAGCACAAGGAATGAGATCTTCCCTCCGCCAGATCACGAAATTGACAATCTCGTCGAAGGGTCTACATACATTATTTCTTATGGGGGAAGATGATAGCCGCACCTTTACTGCGCTGGAGGAATTGATCATTGACTGTCGGGAGAAGGAGGCGAGCCAGATAGAATTGGAAACCTTGATCGAAACACGGGTCACCTCTCCTATCCTTCACGGTTACGAACGGCCATTGTCATCTATATCCCTTTTGAGGCCCTCCACCTGGGGGGCACCAACTTCGGAATTATCGCCCTATATCTCGCCTAACAGTGGCCATCTCACCAAAGATTTGATCCATGGACACAGCATATGATCTGTATAAGATTCTCGGAGCCGGACAGTTAACCTCGTTTGCGCGTTTGTCGTATTAATTTCTCCTTAGAAAGGTAGAGAAAAGATAGTAATGCATATTTCACGGTCTCTTCCATGGTAGAATCCATGCCTTTATTCAAACGCCACGGGCACGTTCCTAAGTTGGTCCTTGCTACATTCATTTCTTTAGGACTCAGCATGGTTTCTCTGCATCCAACAGAAAACTTACGCTATACTGGATTGCTAAGCAAGCTCGTGATCTGCTCTGCCTCATCATCGGAATCGTCAAGACGGACTTTGCCAGGATCTTGATCATCGTCGAGCCAATTAAGTGCTCCTAACTCTTTCAGGATGCCTCCAAGTAGGAAGAGGACAAGACCAATGGTCCAAACCGTCCATCCAAGCGCCATCACTGCGTCGTCCCAGGCCCGACTCAAGATGATGATGACGCCGAGGATCTGGTAGAGAAGCCCTCGGACTCGGATGAGGTTGAAAACTTTCAGGCGCTCGTCGAGGAGGGTGGCCTTCTTCCTGCGCATTCGGCGGCGAATTTCGGCGATGAGGACCAACAGTGCGAAGGGAAAGGCGTAGATTACGAAAAGGCTACCACGTTCAATGAGCGCGATGATGGCAGCAGTAATGAGCAGAATGGCGACAGCGAAGTGCAAGAAGCCCAGGAGTGCACGCACGGCGTGCTTGCCACGATTTGGCTCCTCTGGTGGTGGAGTGGGTTCGGGTTCTGGGAGCATTTTGACTGAAGAAGGCATGTCAAGCATCAATCTGCTGGGCAGCGACGAAAGGTGGGGCGAAAAGAGTGGTGGGACGGGGATGGCGCTTAGTACGGTTGGTGAGCGTGAACAGTATTTATGCTTAGTGGCTAATGGTACACATGTGGGTGGGCGTTTAAGAAGACTTTACGTGGCATCAAGCCTCGTTTGCGTGGATCGAGCTCATCAATATGGATCCGCAGTCCTGTCGGAATTCTTGGCGCTGTATACCCGCAGCAATCTGTGTTGACGCAGCTTACCTCATGGGTCGCTACAATCTTCTTTCAACTGAAATGGTCGACCTGAAAGAGTGAACTCTTGAGTACAATCGTGGATGGCCGCATTAAGCAAGTGCAGACGTGGCCAATGTCAATTCAGTACTATACACTGGTGATTACAAAGATGCTGAAGATCAAGAAATATTGCGCGAGAGCGAGCGCTGAGCAAGTCTTCCCATGCAGACTAATCCTGAGTTCGTCTGATCTGAGCTATATATTGCCACAAATCAAGATTCAGATGCTCTATTGAGTCTCTTCACGCCGCCACATCAGTTTGACCAAGCCGTCGTTTCCGTGAACTCTCGCCACTGCTGGCGGTTTGGGTCTCAGCTCACAAACCTCCCGATATATTTTGTGATTTTTATGATAATATGCCCTATATCGGTGCATAGCTCTACTATTTCGTTACAGGGCAAACCTAGCTTGTACATCGTCCTCATCCAGCCAGTCAAGTATATCGAGCTCCTTGAATACTACTCCAGCTACACACAAGACGACACCAATGGTCCAAATTGCCCATTCAAAGGCCCTTACGACCTCGTTATTCCTACTCCACCCCCAACGATCTCTAGGCTCACAGAGAGTGACGAGGACGCCAAGAATTTGGTAAAATAGACCCCTAGTGCGAGTGAGATGGAAGCCTTTGAAGCGTTCATCCACCCAGGCTGTCTCTCCGTGGATCCGACGGCGGGTTTCGGCGACCAGGATATACAGAGCGAATGGGATGGAATAGATGACAAGGAGGCTACATTGATCCAAGACTGCAATGATTGTTGCAGCAATAAGCAGGAAAGCGACGGCATAGTGCACGAGGCTCAGGAGCATACGGACTGGGTGCTTGCCATGGTCCGTATCCTCTGGCAAGAGTGCCGTATTCTCGAGGGGGGAATATTTTCTCTCGGAAAGTATACTGTGAGTCAAGCTGCTGCGTCGTTTTCACGGGGAAATTAAAGTGGGTACGACAGGAGCAGCCATTGAGGAATGCCGTTTGGCTCGGGGAGTGATGAGTTATACTTGTCGCTACTCGCTACTCGTTGATGCTACACATGGGAATTCATATACGTAGGAGCAACGTGATTGTAGTCGAAGCCTCGGTAGGCCGCCCTTTCCCGTAAAGTCATTGGAGTAACACTCTATGTAAAGGAACGCGCGCTGTTTGAAAAGCTACCGTGAAGGCACTGCATTCTATTGACCGATGCGCGGGAGTCAATGTTCCGACATCGGCAAACCTTGAACGACACCTCCTAGCCTGTACTCATCACCTATTCAATAGAGCGTACCCTAAATTCATGAACCCAGTCACCCTAACAAACGCTCCATGTCTTGTTAGTGACCGTGCCTTGGTTCCATGTAGTACCTGTTAGAGAGGGCAAATAAGACACATCTCTCTCAATGTTCCGACACACGGTGCATCCATGTATCGACATTCTGTGAGATGCAGTAACTAAGTGAATAGGACTCGATGGTTGTTCGCAGAAATGATCTGTGTTTCTTTGTTCCATTCTACAGAATCACACATGGTTCTCCGTCTTTAGGCCCCTTCACGCCGTGACTGGTTCGTCCGATTCCTCCAAACGAATAGTTCCTTCTGCCTCTTCTTCTTTGAGTCGGGGTAGGAAACCAGCGAGCTTTGCGACTACGCAAAGTACGCAAAAGAACATACCAATCCCCCAAGTAACATAGCCAGCGATAAGTACGGTCTGGTTATAGTGGCTCATCCTTTTCTCAGCAGTTAATAGAATGACCGCGGCTAACTGATAAAGGACGCCTCGCACGACAAGATCGTCAAAGGCAACCGCGCGAGGGTGCCTGGGACCGTCTGCTTCGGGCCGACGGAAACGACGTGTCTCGGCAATAATGACGAGAATAGAGAAGAGCTGCGCATAGATAGTTCCGAGGTAGAATCGCGAGCTGTCGAAAAGTGTGAATACCGAAAAAACGAGAATGTTGATCGCGGTGAGGAAGTGAATCATGCTGAGTATGACTCGGACCACCTTCCATCCGTCGCTTGGATTTGTACGAATTAGCGCCTCGTCACTAGGGATACTGGTCGGCAATGGAACTCCGGTGCTCTCTGCGCCCAAGCGGAGCTTCTCCAGATCTTCGTCATCGTCGAACCAGCTGAGGAATCCAAACAGCTTTGCAATGGCCCAAATGACGAAGAGTGCCATCCCTACCTGGGGGCCAGCGCGAGAAATCATCATGTAAAGGTAGGCGCGTACAATGAGCAAGTTGAATAGACGCAGGCGTTCGTCGATAAGAGTATACTCATCTGGTTTCCGGCGAAGGCGCCGAGACTCTGCGATGAAGACAAGCGTCCAAAGGGGAATGGCCACCAAGGTCGCGAAAGCATACTTCAACACACCCAAGAGGATATCATATATCCCGAAGGCGATTTGGAGCCATGAGAGGGCTTTCCGTGTGATTCGCCTGCCCCGAGAGGGGCCGGGGGCAGACGCCTGCTCATGAGCTATTTCAGCAGCGGGCATGGACATTCTAGAGACGACATCAGCAGCTGATCACGAATACCAAAGAAAGCTGCATACGAAGGTGGGTGTCGTGGTCGTGGTAGTGTCCAAGCTGTCTAAGACCTCGCTTGCGATTCATGTCCTACGGTGATAGCGATATTATCTCCGGTCCATAACTTAACTATAGGCGCGTGGAGAATGTTCGAAAGACTTCTGAATCGCGTGAATGAGTGATCAGCTAGAACAGGCGCCGGGCTAGTTGCAGAACTCATTCATCCATTTCTCGACAGTCAGTGGGATCACATTGGCCAACTGATGGACTCGCCAAGCCCAAGAAGGTCCCCAAAGACCATTTGGATAGATGAATTCCTGGCTTTTGACACCAACAACGCCTCCCGGCGACGATAATGAACGCAAAAATTGAAGGAGATACCGGACTGTCAACTTGAAGCCATCGATTACAGGTCTGGTCCCATGGATATTTGCCTCCTATTCCAGAATTGAAGACCTTAGTTTCAAGAAGAAACGTGGGCAAGTGGTTAGTTGCTTGACCTTGCTAGCCATTATCACGTTTACAGTACATAAACCCAGTATTCAAGGTGGGCATTAAACAAGAAATACGATGTCGGGTATCGTCAATCTAGCTCTCCCAAGAGTTCAAGGCCGGTCGACTAAAACTGGTCAGAGATCAGCAAACAACTGAGGCGAAAACGTACTCATTCGAAGACCAGAAGAACTCTATGAAGGTGGGGTGATCCATGTTGACCACGGCAAACTCCTGAATGTCCGTCTTGAACAGGGCTTCAATGTTGATCAACGAGTTTGGAGGACGCGCCACCTGAACCGTAAGCATCTGGAGTGTAGCTACTGATTCGGGTATATTCCTTCTCCACATACGGGTATGAATGAGCTGCTTTAGATCCTCGAGCTGGACGGGCACATCGATAAAGGAGAGCGAAAGCGAGCGTAGGTGTGGAACCTTCCACGTCCGTCCATCGTCTTCGCCTGTATAGAGCATTTCCAGTTGCTCCGGGTCCTCGACCTCCCACTCCTCCAAACCAGGAAGGCCCCGACAAATGAAGGACATGTCTGAGAACCACGGCGCAGTCAGGCATGTGATGGATGGGTTGGCTTCGAGAAAGATTCGAAGGGTGTCCCAATCACCTGGATTTTGGATTGAAAGATTTTTCAAACTCGGAAAGTTGACTGAATAATTGAGTCCAGTGATGTCGGGGACTAGATCAAAATCAGAGAGCTGGAGAATCTCCAGAGAGTCGAGTCGTGCTTCGACTTCTTCGGCGTGTGGGCTAATATATCCATCCAACTCCAAGGAATGCAACTTCTTGCAGCGTGCCAGGATCGAACGAAGTGGGAGTTCCACTGGACGTTCGAATAAAAGTGCGAATGGACCATTGTTATCGATTGTGCACCGGATCGAAAATACCTCGAGACTTTCAAGAGGCGTGTGGGGTCCGAGCTCCACCTCGGCAGCTAAACGGAGACCCTCGACAGTGAACTCCTGTGTTGGAGGAAGGTTGTTGATCATTTCGATTAGATCTACCGTGCTTTGTATCTCGCGCAGCGTCGGAAGACCCCAAATGTCTTCGAACTGGAAACGACCTTTTTTGGGTAGAGTATGAATGCGTACTGCATCCACGGGTCGCGTAAATGCCGAGAGATACAATGGAAGAGGAAGGGGCTTTACTGCCGCTTTCGAAACTAGGATCGAGACGAGGTGGATGGAGAGCGTCTCATCCTTCATCCATTCACTGATACATTCTACCATCTCCCGATCCTCGACTCGACGATCGTCGTCGTGTACGACCAACACGATGGGGACCAAACCCGCCCTCGGTCGAAGCGTCGTCCAAAACTCTGTCAACCTTTCCTTGTCCCAACCAAGCCTCAAGTGGATGTAAATCCAGATTTTGGGTACTCGAAGTGCAATATGTCGCCATAGACGACAGACACTCGCGAGGACAAGGGCAGATGCAAACGGGTCCACGACGATCGCGCCCTCGAGGCCACAGACGTCCTGAAAGATGTACACGAAGAGCTCTTCAGGCAATACATTGACTGCATTGGGTTTGGGGCGTCGAAATCTGGCTTTCGCAAAGAGGTTGCTGGTTCTAGAGATGACAAACGTGTTGGTCAGGTATGTGGGGGGAAGAAAGTAGGCTATTCACGTACTTTTCGCGACTCTTTCTTGCGGCCTTACGTCGTGGACGGTCATTTACAGGCATAGCGGCCGTCGACGTCAGAGACAACTTTCAAAGAGGGTGGACAATACACAAATGCAAAGAGGACGTGGAAATTCTGCATATATTTTGATACTCCGAGTACACAGTCACACTATTTACACTCCAACTCAAAAACTACAGCGTCGACGTCAAGCGTTGCTGTCGAAGTCCTTTCTCCTCTGTGAACAAAAGCTAACCGGGCGTTCCACAAGTGAACAAACATGCCAGGTTGATGGTACAAAACATAAAGATAAACCTTGTGGACGCCAACCCAAGTGGAAGAACCGATTTGTTTTACTTGATAATCTGGATATAGGTGTGCATAGATTGCTGATAATGGCACAAAAACTTGATGGTTGAATAGAAATACTGATAGACGAGCGTCGTACTCAGATGGGAGAGGTCGCGTTGGGATCACGGAGTGCATCTACAATCTCCGACATGTTACCTGCGGGCACCAGTCAACCCATATCGCGGAAAAGTTAGGAAAAGGGAGCTCACCATCCCATTTCGCCTTTGTCGTCTCGGTCACATACCGCGCATTTTCGCCGGGTACACCAAGCAACGGTACCATTTCCTTCTTCACTTTACCATCCTTATCCCTCCACCTCTTATTCTCCCTCTCTGTCCCGCTCTCCTCTATTCCAACAACCTCCCTCTCCTTTCCCTCTACCGACTCGTCCTTTGTAGGAGCCGATAAAGTAGGCATCCGGGACAAGAGCTCGTCAGGGATCGGAAGAGGCTTATCACCCTCTTTAGACGAATCGACAAACATGCTCGGGAAAGGCGACACCTCTGCTGTGGCAGGTAAATGCTGCGGCACAGGCTTCCTTCGAGGAATCGGAACAGACTTGCGACCCGTCACCGTCGTCGTCGACGCAGACGCTGCACTATTCATACCAATTCCACCAGTATTGGTCGGTCCTCCATTATTCGTCATTGCGCCGTGGATACCCGGCGTTGGTGTGAGGGTTGCACTACTACTCGCCATACTTGCGGCAGTAGCGGTCGACGAGGTCGAGGAGGGCGCAAATGTGGGCGCGATGGCCGCATTCGCAGACGCCGCGCGAGCAAGGTTTGCACCAGCAACTGTCGAGTAACCATGATTATATGCATTGGGGGGTGGCTGTTGTTGATGGTGATGCTGGGTAGAATGATGCCCTGAACGTGAGCTTCCACCACGCGAAAGTGAAGCATCTCCACCGCCGTACGAGCTGCTCTGATAGTGCCGCTTCGACACGCCCGGAGTCTGTTGTGGTTGGACCTGGGTCAGAGACTGGGATTGTTGGTGCTTTGAGCGCGAACGCTGTTGCTCCTCTTGTTGCTTATAATAAAGTTGGAGAGGACTGACGGCCTCCTTTTGGGCTTGCTGCAGCGCGGCATAGTGCATGGCATTGTGATGGAGATAGTGCTGCGCCTGGGGTGGGTGATACGGCTTATCGGATGCGCTTCTGCTCAACGACGTCGAGGTGGCGGGGGTGATGACACCTCCAGCGTTGGTAGCAGTAGTCGCATGAGATGACTGAGACGTAGGGTTGGACGCGTGCGTCGACGCAAGAGATGTAATACTGTCCTGACCAGGTAAATGCCCAGCACCACCACGGGTTCGCGAGGACTGAGAACCACGTCGTTGCTGCTGCTGTCCATACGCCTGAGGGGGTGGAGCGGCTCATTCGTGCGTACAATTGTCGGCGGCTGCGGCTGATGACTCCTCCCAATCGAGCCCGAATTCGACCCAGACCTCGAGCGAGAACGCGAGCGACGACTCTGATACGTCTGTACGGGGACAGCATTCGCACTCGCGTATCCACCCTCTTCGCCTTCAACAAGCGCATGTGTCGGACTAGCGCGTCCTTGGGGAACGAGCGTGCCAGGACGGTTGCTCAACGGCGGCTCTGTCATGGCGCCATCCAAGATTGCCGCTGTCCTTTCTCGCTCTCTTTCACGATCAGTGGAGCGTCGTGGTGTGATCGCACTGTCCATGCTCCCTCGCTTGCGATAGCGGAGCGAGGCGGCAGGGTCGACTTGAGGCGGAGAGGCGCTAGGTGGGGGATTTACGGATGACGGTCGAGGTCCTCGTGGGCGCGTAGTGGCACCCGAGACTGTAGCCGAGTGTTTAGGACGCTCAATTTCCGACCTCCACGTCTCCACGTTCCACGAGTCGTGGACAGGAGGCTGCTATAAGCATGTGTCAGGGTCGCAATCACAACCAACCAGGTATCTGGCTTACCGGCAAGAATACTTCGCCAACTCCGACATGCCCTTCATGTCTAAAGCCCTCTGGCGGACCAATAGTAACCTTGCTGACCCGTCTCAGTTTCTTACTTGTACCCGATTCGTTTCCACTCTCCATATCACTCCGATTCCCACCAACGAATCCCAAGGCAGCAGCCAGTGGGGCAGACATGCGTCGGCTCTTCCTCATGCGCGCATTGGGACTCGAGTACTCGCGATCGCTATCGGTAATCATCCCGGCTCCACCAGGATGAAAGTCGTGATGGCGTTCGTCACCGTTGTTGGCCAACGCCGGATGGTGATGATACGTCGCGGGTGGTGGCCGCTGCTGCTGCTGCTGCTGCTGCTGTACGGACGCGAGGCGGACAGGCGGTCCATTCTCTCGATGAACCACCGCTGGTGGAATCGCGTACACTGGACGAGATGGTGGTGGTACGGATGCAGGCGCGGGTACAGGCGCGGGTGTGGGCGTATGAGCAAGAGGCTCACTCACGGGTTCGTTTGGTGGCGGGACTCGCGTTCGATGTGTTGCGCTCGACGCTCTGGACACGGTCGATACTGGTGCCGATATTGGTCCAGATATTGGTCCAAACGCCTGTCCAATTCCTGTCCCACCAATACTGCTGTGTTTGCGCTCCCCGAACAGTCTTCGTCCGCCTGACCCAAGGCTGGACCGCGAGCGATTCAAGGGCATGGCGCCCATAATTTGTCCATTCGAGTATCCGTTTGCATAATGGTGATTGTGGGCGCTTTGGCTACTGGACCGCTTGACGCGCGAGGACGATTTCGTCTTAGTGTGGTATGTCGGATGGTCTTCGACAATATCTGGGATACAGAAAAAGCGCATTATAACCTGTTTCGTAGAGAGAATAATACTGTCGTATCGCGTTCGTGATTGATGCAGCTTGGGCAAGTCGTCGCCGCTGGGGGCGTCAAGTCTCGTCTTTTAGGGAGAGAGACTGTTGGCAAAGAAACGCTGCATGTAAGAGGATTATTAGTTGTAACCGGTACCGGGCCAGGAAGAGGACGAACCTCGGAGGCGCGCTGGTCGGTGGCCAGCAACGCGGCAGTAAGATGGCGCGGGAGGGCTTTGTCGTCGTCTGTTTCGAGCGTATTCTCGGCTCTTATGTATAATGCTCTGCACCGATACGTCTAATTAGCCCCGTAATGCGCCTGCAACGCGGTCTTACACTAAAACGAGGTCGACTCCAACGACGCCCAGAGTCTACGTTGTAAGATATTTGGTACTATATCGAGTGCTGGGGTACGTAGACGACGGCAGAAGCCCCACTTTGTCTCAACGTGTGGGCTGTAATTCCGAGTAGAGGACGAGTGAAGGGGAATAAAATGGTACAAAATGCTCAACGTCGTGGGCTGACGTATTGCACTTGCGGCCCAGACGTCGAGTGGACGCGGTTGGGTCCAAGATGTGGCCTCGCTGCCAACACCAAAGAGCTCGTGTCCGCGCGGTTGGCAAGCGTTGCCCGGGGCAGTGTCCACGCTCCCAACGGCCGCTGAGAGATTTGATCGATCTGGCTTCTGCCGGGATGGCTAACAGCGGGCCTATTGGTTGCTGGGCTGTCTCACATAATGGATGGCAGTCGAGCAGGCATAACGAGTGGCATTCATTCTCAAGTCTATGGCATGTAATCTAACACCTCCAGCTATCCCCACTTCGTCGACGGCCGATCGCGCGCTTACCAGCGGTCATATCCTCCCCCTCCTCCTCGTCCGTAGCCATTGCTACCACTCCCATACGACTGGTATCCACCCCGTCCTCGTCCTCCACCTCCTCGGCCACCCCCGCCGTACCGGTTCTTGCCACCACCACCACTATAACGGACCATTTCTTCGAGCTGAGGAGGCACATGTTGCTTTGCATCGCGCAGGATAGCGACCAGTTCGCCTGCAGCTTTCGAGTTTTCGGCCGTGAAATAAGTAAACGCCGTGCCAGTCTTGCCTGCGCGCTGTCGTCCCCGTCAGTACAGTCACCATGTATCGGTCAAAATTACGCACGCCGGTACGTCCAATACGATGGATATAATCTTCACAATTATTCGGGAAATCGTAATTCTGCAAAGCGATCAGCCCCAGCCGACGACACCCAAAGAAACAGCACTCACGATAACATAACTGACGTCCTTGACGTCTGCAAGCCCAGGCAGGGAAAAAAAGAGTCAACAACGTACATCCAATATGACCAGAAGCAGGAGCGTGAGGGAGAGCGCAGACAGGTGCGGTCGTCCACGGTTCAGGCGACGAGCATCCTCCACCTCGTCTCGCTCTCATCGAATGACAACACGGTGTACAAAGTCCATCTCGGCGGAACAAGATATCGGGCGGACTCGATACAGATGCGTCGAAAGCGAGGGCATAGCGACAGGTCCAGAGACAACACGACGTGCTCAATGTTCGTGAAAAAACAAAACAGCAGATTCGAATGTCCTGGTTTGCTATGGGTGGTAGAGAAAGGCTACGTGAATGTCGCCTGAGAGCCATGGTAGTGTTGCTTGACGATTGAAGTAGTCCGAATCCGAGAATACAAGTCAAGCCCTCTGATATACGCAATCCCAAAGACAGTTGCTGTGAAACAATCACCGGCTAGAAACGGTCAGCAGCACCTACGGCGCAAGCGGTCTTTGTCGGGAGAGGGGGTGCGCATACCATGTTGGAGCGTGACCTGCAACTCGGAAAGAAAACATTCAACGACACCCAGACCTGGGACCACCATCCGTCCCACTTAGGGCCCAACGCCCCACTCTCGTCACGCGATAAAGAAAGACAACATACCTAGACCACGAGATGCAACGTCAGTAGCAATCAGAATCGGGCTGCGACCAGATTTGAACTCGGCGAGGACCCAATCACGTTCACGTTGCTCCTTGTCACCGTGAATAGCAAGTGCTGGCCAACCGTCTTGTCGGAGATACTTGGTAATGTCGTCCGCCACACGCTTCGTCGCCACAAAGATGAGTACCTTGCCGTTTTCGTTGGAGATGAGCTCGAGGTGCTTGAGCAGCTTGTTGCGCTTCTCAAAGTCGGTAACCACTTCGACAGTTTGCGTGATGTTTTGGTTTGCAGTGAGCTCCATGGAACCAATGTTAACTTGGATGAAATCTTTGAGGAAATCCTAGGACAGATGAGCGCCGACTCGGAAACGAGATAGTGTACATACAGAAGCGAGTTTCTGGACGTCCTTTGGCCACGTTGCACTAAACATCAAGGTTTGACGGTCTGGGCGGATTTGTCCAACAATCTTTCGGATTTGCGGCTCGAAACCCATGTCCAACATGCGGTCGGCTTCGTCCATAACGAGGTAGGTGACACGGCGCAGATTTGTCTTGTTCTGTTCGAGCATGTCGATGAGACGACCAGGAGTGGCAATCACAATCTCGACACCGCGTTGGAGGTCGCGAATCTGAGGGCCTTTTGGTGCGCCACCGTAGATGGCAGTATTTCGGATGCGTGAGTTGGCACCAAATTTGGTGCATTCGGTCTGAATTTGAACAGCCAACTCTCGGGTGGGTGCCAAGATGAGGACGATCGGACCATCTCCCGGGGCGAGGAGAGGTTGTCTGCAAAACACGATGAATCAGCGAGCAGTCCTGCAGACAACAAGAAAAACGTACGCGTTGATGTGAAGCATAGCAGGTAACGCAAAAGAGATGGTCTTTCCGGAACCGGTTTGGGAGATGGCGACGACATCGCGTCCGCTCAATGCCATCGGCCACGCCTGGCACTGGATAGGCGTGGGCTCAGCAAAGCCTTGCTGTTCGATGGTGGACATCAAGTAGTTTGGAAAGCCGACCTCATCAAACCTGGTAACCGGCCGCGGCACGCCTCTGCCTTGAACCTTGGGGCTCGTCAATACGCGCCACAAAATGCAGGATGACAAAGAAGACAGACCTTGATTTCCTTTGCACGTCTAAACGCTTCAATCTCACTATCTGAGCGCGCGCTGACTCGCTTATCCTCGGCGTAGAAGTTTTTCTCAAACTTTTCGAGGGTTTGAGAGCGCCAGTCGATCGACTTGAGACCTCCTCCGAGGTTTCCCATGCGATCTCCTCCGCCTCCTCCACCTCCTTGGTTCCATCCAGAGTTGTATCCACCACTCGATTGGCCCCAGCCCCCTCCACCACTACCGCCGTAGCCATTATTGTATCCGTATGACTGTTTTTTTGGAGTCGTTAGCGTTCTCCTCGCAGCCTGGGCAAAGCGGAGGAGTGGGCTGGGGCGCACCATTCTCGATTTTTTTCAGAGTCTGACGAGTTGATGAGTACTATTGGGCACGCCGGATATAGCGCACTCGAAGTTCAATAGTAGTCTTTTAATGGAAGATTATGAGATGGAAAGACCGGGCTCCTGAACGAAAGAGGAGATAAAGGCCGGTGGTGGTCGAGGGAAAGGTTTGTGAGCTGACCAACCCCACGACTGAGCCTTTCAAGGTGACTGCAAAATATTCTATAAATCTGGAATTGGTAAATATGCTGAGGTAAATTATTTCTTATCTACGATGACTCGTCTGGGAGGTTCTTAGGAGGTTCAGTGAACAGTCAGCGCTATTGCGTTCAGCGACAAAGATGGAGGCTGTAATCCCTTCAATTCTTGCATATCTAGCCCCTCACATAAAGTCTGACGTGGACTTTGATGATTGGTGACAATACCTCATGGTTCCTTCGTACGTGTCGTTCGTTATCCCCGTCAATAGCGTTCTCATTCCGCATAGTGAGATCCACGTCGTGCCACGTACTCAACGCTCAAGCGAATGCGAGTCGAAAGGCCATAAAACCGGCCGTAGAGGATCTTACAAGCTCTACAACTCCCCTACAGATTCAAACAAATGTCCAACATACCCAATTCTACACCAGTATTACTTGTCGACGAGCCCGACAAGCACAAAGTTTACACTCGCTATTTCGTCCACCTTGTCCATGCACTTGTCGCCATTTTATTCGTCGTCATAGTCATCATCACCGCATTGGTCGACACTGACTTTGTCTTCGCATTCTATACCCTTCCTATCGCCCTCTCAATCCTCATCATCGAGCTCCCTTTCCTACTTCGACGACCTCCAAAGCAAGGTATCGCGAAGAAGTATGGACTATTCTACAACAAATTCATTGTGCGGGGATATGTCTATCAATTGGCTGCTGCGATTCCCGCTAGCGCCAAATGGAGAATTTGTGGCACGTCAAGAGTTATCGCTTGGATTATTTGGGTCATAGGTTTGATCATGGTATTTATTGCGGTGGTTGCGAAGCACAGTGATCTCTTGGATTGGCTTGAAGAGAACGATCCACGAGACACTCAGCTCCACGGCACCGATGATCTTCACTCCCTTGGATACGAACCGGTATCCCTGGAATAGAGTATAGTCAGGTGAGTTACTTGTTGACTCCGAAAGGTTGTCCAACGTACTTCTTAGACCTCGTTACTTGACCCTGTTCGACTTTGGCTCATGTGAATACGCGTCGGCGAATAATATAAAATGAGACCATCGCATGTCATTCTCCAAGCGCATAATCTTCTCTCTCTGCGCGCTGGCCGACCCAGGTTTCACGTAGGCTATAGGTGATAAGACCGCCAACTACCGATATGATCGAGCCGGGCGGTACCATGCAATCAAGTGCGACTAACCAATACATAACAAACCCACAGGTTGATCCCTACCACCTCTATCAATTACCCATCGAAAATATCAACACTACTACCTCACACGACCGACCTCGTCGACAAATATCGCTGCGCCAGGCGATTCTGTCATGTTGCACTTTCAGCCGTGCACATTGTCGCGGGTCTTGCTAGGCTTGTGCGCCATATGCTACGAGATATCCCGCAGCTCTTCACTCCCAATGTACTGTTAGCATAGCTAGTTATTTTTATTCACGCTCACTTGGAGTGTCTCGCCGGTGGCGGTGCTACCTCACTCGGTTTGTTAACGAACACCGTTTGAGGTATGCTCACTGATCGCTTACACGCCACCGGAATACTCATAAGATTACACTAGCTAACTTCCATTGTTCGTTAGGTATTGTATTGGTCTCGGTTTGTTAACGAACACCGTTTGAGCTAACTTCCATTGTTCGTTAGCCAATACGTACGCTACACCTTCTTATACTGATTCTCGTGGCCGAAACGCGGCGCTTATGGCCCTGGGAACAAACATCGTTGGATGGTCACTTCGTACCGTTTAATCTTCTCCTCGTGCGAGCGTACCTGTACATGATATTCGCCTTTGTCTTCAGAGAAGGATTTTTATATGTTCCCGGAACGTCAATGTGGACACTTGGAGCAACGCTCTCAGCTCGTTTCCTGACCTGATATATCTGGGAGCTCAGTGATTTGTGCTGTATCACGGACGGATGCAAGCCGTACCTTCGACCTGTATCAGACAGCAAGATGAGCGCGCAGCACCCACATTGCCGTCTATCGCTGAGCCTCCTAAAAATGCCCCATAGTGTTTATATTTGACTTTGGAACAGACTAGACTCCCGGAAGTTTTCATTTCCACACCCTCTACAATAAACATGCGTCTGGCCCAGGTCATCCTCTCCAATGTCTTCAGAATACGACTTCAACCTCATTTTGAGTTTATCGAACCTGAAACGTTTTGGCGCCTATACCAATAGCCTCTTGGCGTGTATATCTAGTCACAAATGGCATTGCCATCGATTCCACATTTGCATGTCAATCTTCGAGGGTAGAAAGCCACTTTGTCTATTTCATTATTGCACCCCTGTATTCATTATTTGGTTCAAAGGGTAGCGGAAACTCTACTTTAGCCTCACGGCTTAGTTGCATATCAATACGACAAACTTGGACCAACGTTGGACCCACCACTGTGCAGTAATATTCACGTCTCTGCGGAATTATTTCATGCATGAATTTCTCTATATTTTCGACTATAAACGTATTTCTCTTCTAATCCAACTCGTCTATGTTCCGACGGTGATGTTGCGGATAATTAGGGTGTGCGTCAGCCAGAGCTTGGTGGCGTTCATGTTCGGCGGTATGATGATCCACTTGTGCCATATGGTGATTATACTGAGCCGTGTGATGCGCGGCCGCTTGGTGGTTACCACTGTCTCATGGTCAGCACACAATTCTTTGGTACATTTACGGACGAACTTTGCTGTTGCTGTATCGGCATGATTGCTATGTGTCTCTGCGTGACCCAAGTGAACTTCTGCTTGGCGTAGATGGTGGTCTGCCTGCGCTTGGTGATGTGCTTTTGCGGCAGGACCTTGCAAACTGAATGAATGGGGTGGTATGGGTCAGTACCCATGTGAATTTCCTGCGTCTGAACGTACAAAGGGAACGGAGCGGCAGACACCAAGACAGCGGCCGAGGCGAAAAGGACGGCAAAGAACCCGAGACGCATGCTGAACAAGTTGCGAAAAGAAGAGAAAGAAAGAGTAGAAAAAGAAGAAATGTGAAAGAAGAAAGTGAAAATCGAGAACCAGTCTGAGGAGTGGTTAGTCGAAGATCAGGTGCCCTTTATAGGAACAAGTCGCATTCACACCGCCTCGAATCTAGATTAGTGCGGTGGAGTCGATATTTCCTTCCCAAGCCGATATACCCGCTTATCACTTGGTAGTGCAACGAGTGCGAGTATTCTGGATACAGTTCGGATGGTTGTAACCTTCTATATTGCCTATTCTGTATATTTTGAATCAACCCTGTGAAAGGGTTCAAGGCCTCACACACTGCAATCGAGAGGGCAAGGGAGCATCGCTTCCCGCGCCTCCTTTGATCTCACCTGGACTAATATTGTCCACTGTTCATTGTGAATCCGCCTCATTCCATTTTTCCCATGGCTAAGCGATATGTCCGAAGCGACACCGCCTACCGTGAGACTTCCAGCCAGTGCACGACGAGACGACTAGCCGACGATCAAAGGGCTAGTGCTTCTAGCACCTCTACCCTTTGGGGCTGGGAGGCCGAAAGTGCGGATCAACATCCCGCAAGTCCGTTCCGCCTTACTGCCTCACCAAGCGCTCGGGTGGGACCATCGCCACCGCCAACCACCCCAGCGCTCGAGGGAGATACAGCGTGAATCTCGGCCAATATACAATCCAGATTGTTGTCACTGAGGGATACTACAGCAGTGGAAGGGCGACTGCCTTGAAGCGTTCGAGAGGCCGATTGACGAGCTCGTTATCGAAGATTTTTCGTATATCATATCAATCAACCAGATTCTGAGAGCTATTTCCCCCCACCCGCAGTCTGATCATCGCTTTGCCTCGCCTAACCGGCAAGCGGTTAACTGGGCACCAAACGAGGTGGTCAGAAGCGGCAATGGGCGGCAGACTTGTATCTTTCTGTCTTTTGGTGGTGATGGTCTCTAACAATGCGTAGTCGTCCTGATCTTATCGAGGATTGACAGCCGCAGAAAGGTCCGGATTAGCCGAGGAAACCGTCCTTTCGCAAAATCCTTGGCTGTTCGTATGTTTGGCATCCGATACAGTATATACAGTTGGCTACAGCGTGGACGTGGTTAGGACCAGAGGCTATCAAGTCGTCGGCCTATTCTTATGTTCAAATGTCTCGTGGGTTTTGCAAAGGCTATATTTTGAGCTATCTAATGAAGACAAGGTGACAACTACAGCACGGCAGTTGTACGGCGAAGACAAGTTGCAAAAGGGATATGAAGCACAGACGACGATCTTTATATATGCTGTTGAGAGGGGTGGACGAAGGAGAGGGGCGTTACCGGTGCGTAAACGGCATGAGGGGGATGCATGGAGTGGTACAGAAGTCGTGGGGACGAAAATCACCAGAGCCAGCGAGTTGGGCGAGGTCGAGCCGATACCGTCTTCCTTCGAACAGTCTTGACGCTCGGCTCTTCTTCCTCTTCACCTTCTTCGTCCTCGTCGCCAATGGTGGGGCGAGAGAAACGAGGCGGCTCTGGGTCATGTGGTTGCTCGTAATGCTGGTACTGGTCTCGAGCTTGATACTGCTGATATTGATCCTGTGGGTGACGTTGTTGGTACTGATCATGAGGGTGGTGTTGTTGGTACTGGTCGTGAGGATGATATTGGTCATATCGAGGATCATGTTCAGGATGATACTGCTCGTATCGGGGATCATGCTGGGCATCATACTGCTCGTATCGAGGATCATGTTGAGCGTCATAATGTGCATCGTAGTGAGCATCATGAACAGGAAGACCGCGGCCGGTTTCTTGAGGTGGCTGTGGTGCTTCGGTCTCGTCCATAATCACTTCATACTCCGTCGTCTTGCCGATATACGGCGCCGTAGGCTCGCTAAAGGAGATGGGCTTGGGCTGAGCAGCCAAGCGTGTCGCCGACGGGTCGTCAAAGACGGGTGTCAATGTAACGGGTGCCTCTCCATGGCGATACTGGGGATTTTCGGGTTCGGATTGATCGTCGTCTTGAACGTATTGAGGCCGTTTCTGAAACTGAGAAGGTTGGGAAGGCTGAGATGGCTGGGAGGGTTGGGAAGGTTGAGATGGCTGGGATGGTTGGAGTGGTTGAGACGGCTGGGGTGGTTGAATGGGGTGATGATTAAAAGGACGATGTTGAGAAGGCTGAGAAGGCTGAGGCGGGTACTGCTGTTGATAATGCTGCTGCTGCATCTCCGGCATCTCGCGCGGTTTTGGAGCCTTTGAATGATATTAGTACACGGCGCGAAGGGCGAGGAAGAGAAGGAGAGGGGCGACTGACAGGAGCATGGGGGATAGGACCGGAAGTCGCCCCTCTCAGTGCGAACGAGGAGGTACCTTCTTCTTGCGAGGCGCTTCATAGATCACTTCCTCCTCGACGACCTTGTCGTTTCCGAGTTTGCTATTAGAGCTGTTAGAACCGAATCACCGACGCGAGTGGAAACACGTACACGAGTTGATCCATGATCCATTGCTCGCGACGAGCAGCGTCCGTCTCGCGCTTGCCAACAACCTCCTCGCGGCTTCCGACCTCGCGCTCGCGCTCAGATACTTTGGCCTCACGCTGATAGAGGTTATCGATACGAGCGTCTGCGTAGCCAGTTGGTGGAGCACCAATGGCCTCGACTTCCTTGATAACCTCGCGAACAACACCACCGGTGGGAACCATTTCGACGGTCACAGTCTGGGTAACAATCGATAGAGTACCTGGTGGGCAGCCTGCAGGGATAGGAACGGCAGCAGAGGGAGCTGCGATTCCACCAGCAGAACCAGCAAGAAGTTCTGCTTCACGGCGAGCAACCTCGGCTTCACGGAGAGCGACGGCACCCTCACGAGCGATGAGACCTTGGGCACGCTTTGGCGTAAAGTAACCAAAGAGACCAGCGTTTGAATCCGAGGAAGCGGCAGACGCAGAGTTGGAGTAGGACGGAATTGTCAAAGTGATTGCGAGAACGGCCAAAATCAGAGAAAGCGCGAGGAGAAGAGTAGTCGAGGAAATAGTGCGATGGTGGTGATGAGAAGAGGAGCTTCTGTGCCTCTCTGTGCGATCACGGTCGCGTTCGCGCTCCGAGCTAGGTTGGGCCATAAGGACGACTGGGGGAGGGATAGAAGGTGTAGAAACGTGAGTTGTCGTAACCGAAGCTGGAGGCGACGGAAGCCGCGGACGGTGGGAGCGTATAGCCGACGTTGTGGGCGATGTCCAGGGGGCGGCGGCGTCGATGAGTCTTCAACGACGTCGTCGACGATGTTCTAGACTTTGTTTTGGGTTAGTTTTGTCGCTGGAAGAGGTGTCGCAGAGCAGACGAGCGCGGGGAGATTGTCGTGGTCGGAGAACAACAGCTTCAACTATTTGGCCACAAACATGACTGGCCACTTTGATTGCGGCGTAGAAATACCACATACACCCCGTGACATGCACATTCCCCAAACCGACACAGTTTCTCCTTTCCAGTGCTTTCCGACACACTGCATTTTATTCAGAATTTATCCCCGTCGCTCAACATCCGCGCCGCTCCCGCTCGTCAACACGTGGGATTTGCGAGGCGGCGCGCGCGGCCGTGGTGCGTCTCTGCATCGCTATCGGCGTGGAACATCAAGATTGGAAGGACACTCTTGGGGTTTCGACCGTCGGACACACTCAGAGAATGGCAGCGCAGGCTTAGGAGCGGTGGGGCTCTCTGTATTTCATCCTCACTCAATCACAGGCTGTGGGTAGAATTATACATTCTACCCTGGTACATACACTCGCCTCAACTCCGCCAGTCCCGTGACCGGGGCTTTGGACTGTAGCTGCGCTCGCATAAACCTCTCCAGGACCAGTTCTAGAGAGTTGCCAGCTAAAGAATGTCAACCTGATATGTTCATCTCATGTGGGGTCCGAGGTTTTGAACCCTACCGCCACTCTGAACGACTCTGTAAGTGGTCCAATAACTCTGAGAATCGAGTCTCGCAGAGTAAACTAGCAGAGAATTCTCGTTCAAGGGTCATCGTCCCCATCCGGCCTAATGAGCATTGCATTGCTCCCGGACGAGCTATTGCTCGAGATATTTCATGTCGCTTTCGAGCAATCCTGCACCAAGAATGCTACTTCGCCTCATATACAGGACCAACGCCCTCTAAGGCTCACGCTCACCTTATCCCAAGTCGACACCAGGTGGAAACAGATCTGCTTGGGTACTCAGAAGTTCTGGAGCGAAATTGACATCACCGTCGACCGACCAATCGGCTACAAACTACCGTATCTCCGATACCTTTTGAGAAGAGCTTGGACTTTACCCATCAGTTTCACGTTCTGGATGAAAAACTCCGACACGAGATGGACCTCGGACTCTACGAACCTAAACATGACACGGTGTATACAATGCGTAAAGAGAATCGATCAAGTCCGCATACACTGGACCAACTTTACGCAGTTTCAATCAGACTTCTTACCCTATATGGACGAAAAGTTCCCCAGCGGTCTGGTGATTCGAAAACTCACAGGGCCACCGGAACATGATGCTCTCTTTCGAGCACCAGATCCCTTCCAATGCGGCATATGGACGACGTCGTGCAGCATAGGTGCCGATACAGACCGTATCTTTGATGTATTCTCGCCACCTGGTCTCCAGCGGCTCATCCTCGACGGTGTCTTTTTACCGAACCCGGTGCCTACCAACCAGATACCGTTGGAAGGCCTCCGCGAGTTTCGAGTGAGACAGTATCACATGGAACCGACGAATGTCAAGGTCATCTGGGACGTAATGAAGCGCGCACCGAATCTAGAGATCCTTGATGCACATGCGGCCTTCTTCCGAAAGGACACTCCGACGGAGCCTGTATGGGATCCAGAATGGGCTCTACCACCTCTCAAGGAACTTTACCTCTCCTCCTTCACCGCCATATCCCTCTTCTTTCAGCCTTATACTCCCAAGTTTCCACAACTACGGGTCCTTGAGCTCGAAGGAGCTTATATCGAGGAGAAGCAAGTAATCGAACAGTTTATAGCTGGATGCTCCGGCCTCGAGCGCCTCAAGGTTCCCCCCTATAGCGACGACTCGGATCTATAATGGACCGTTGAGCATGGAATGTGGATTCGTTTGCGTTGTGCGTTCATTCAGTCGGGATTAGATTGGTCGTACACGGTTCCGTCTGTGAATTATTCTAGTAGTCGAGTAGACAGGGGCTTCATTGGGAATGTCCTTTAGGGTGTTTCAATGCCATAGAATATAAGTATATCTATGAGATGGCACTGTACTACCAATTGTAAGGAATTTGGATTACCGCATCGTAAAAGCAAGCGAGGTGGTAGTTGTTCGTTGGCTCCGTACACTGATCATGTACGAGGCCAATGCGATGTCTTGAGGTGAATATTCGGGTCGTAACTTGTCATACCTGCACCCAAGTCAACAATTTATCTTATTAGAGGAATGGACTCGATCGAGACCGCAACACGACCTTGGCGCTCCCAATTCAAGCGACGCTTCTAGTAGAGATAGGCGTGCCGTCACTCTGGGATCAGTATTCATGCGTTTTCACGGCACAAGGTACGCTCCGTATGCAATAAATAGATTTTGACTAGACAAACTAATGAATCTCCCTCCTCCCTGGCACGTTTGGTATGCACAGGACAAAGCAGGACATCCTAAACGGTCTGGCATCGCCTAGTCTTACACACCAATTACGTTTGGTGGCTTAATTGCACGGGTGAACAATTACTCCTGTCACACGCAGGTAATGTACCTGATCTGTGAAGTACCCCCGTCGGCCCAACGCGCCTCGATTCCTTTGACAGATCTAGCCCGGCGCTTTGGTAACCGCTTAAACGGGTGTTATGCCGGCCTAATCGCTCCGACCAAAGCGTTTCCCCATGGCACAGGTTTGTAGACAGCTGCGATATATAGCTCTGGGGCTAATCCCACGTCTCTGGATAAACTACCACTTCGATGAGGAACTACTCCATCTCCAAGGCCTGGTCACGTATCTCGGCCAATACTCAAAATAGCGAATTCATCATCTCTAAAAGACGCTCCAAGAATGCGATGGATGCATCCATCTTCGTCCTCCCAAACGAGGACCTGATTCACATCTTCCGCTATGTCGTCGCCAGCGACAGTCGCAGACGCTTGCCAACGAGTCACCGACGTGCAAACGAAATTTTAGCACATGTTTGCACTCGATTTCGAGCTATCATTCTCTCCACTTCCGACCTTTGGTCCACAATCGACGTGCCCCTCTATTGGGCCCCAGACATTCTCCAAGACTACCTCGCGACGAGTTTCAAGCGCGCAAAGAATACTCCTTTGCGGGTTGTCGTCTATGAAGGTAGCCGAGCCGTCCTGCCAAAGGTCGACATCGCGAACCTGTTCTGTCGCGAACTCCAACGCGGAACCGAGGCCACCACGAACGTTTCCATCAAGAGCGTGGCATTTTATCTTGTACATCAAGAAATGAGCCACATACCGACACACTTTATCAATATCCTCCCTTCTTCCCCCCATGCGCTCTTGATTCACCGTGTCACAATCGACCAGTCGATAGGAAAGTTTAAACTCGAGCTGCCTTCCACACTTCGATATGTTCCTCTTGGAGGCTGTCCGAGAGTAGCAACGATCGAGTCAATAGAGTTGGTTGACGTGACGCTCCGAGACGTTCCGGAGGGTCTGATGGCGTGGCGGAGCGTGCAGTTCCGCAGTCACCCAATCTCGTCTAGTCGTCCCGGCTCTCCAACTGCTCCTACTCCATCTGCACCTATCCGCATCCCAGCCGACCTCGTCTTTGAACGGTGTCCAAACCTCAAAACACTCATCGTCGACGGTTCCTTCTCCGGCTCGCCCAATGGAGCCACCGTGCCGACACCTCCTCTCCCACCGCTCAGAGAATTCTACATTCGTGACCTCGCGCAACTTCGATCCTTCGGTTACGACGGTCACTTTCCCATGCTCCACAAGTTTGGGACGGCAACGTCGGATGAGAGATTAGTCTGTCGGTTCCTCAGGAGGCATCCAACAATTGTGGACCTCACGTTGGAGGGCATCTACATCTCCGAGTCAATTGCCCTCTCGTGTCCACAGATTAGGCGGCTTAGCATCCCCGCACGATTGGACATCCTCGTTCGTTCTGCTCGGCGGAATTCGGCGAGCGAGGACAGCGAAGGCCAGGACGAACCTTACGACTGTTACCTTCGCGATGGGACCACGAACCATGTCAATAGTATGCAGGCAATTGGCTACAATCCACTACTCTTCACGCGCAAGGAAAGGGCAACGTATAACCCGCTGTTCATACCTGACAACCGCGGCCTGCTACTCACGTCCTTGGAGCATCTGCAAATCGATTGTGCAGAATTTCCGCTCTCTATGGAGCAGTTCTCCGAGCTGATAGAGACGCGGGTCCTTCGTGCCGCGGAGCATGGATACCCGAGGAGCTTATCGCAGATCTCGGTATGCACCTCCTCCCTTTCGAGAATGTCGAAGTCGTTGGTGAGGAGGGAGCAAGAGCGGGCGTGGACAAAGAGTCCATATCTGGAAAGCGCGCAGCTGAGATGGAAAGAAAATACTTGTCATGTACGATGGAAATAGTCTACGCCCTTCTTGTACTATCTTGTTACCTTATAGATGGCTCATTGTTTGCACGTTATTTGGGTATCAACTTGGCCCCGACCGCGACATGCTCCACTCGTCGCATTCCTTGAAATCCACTTTGTTCTCATCTGTAATACGAGGTCCATGGTCTCAAGACCGGATGAACAAGACTGAGAGACCTCTACAATCCTCGGCGATGCTGAGGCTTCCAACGGAGACGCTCATCGTCATTCTGCGACTGGTAATCTCCGGCAGTCGCCACGATATCGATAAGACTCTACGTTCATGTGAGCTTTTATCTCACGTATGCGCGCGATTGCGCGATATCATGCTCGACTTGCGCGACCTTTGGTCGGTGGTCCATTTTCCGTTACACTGGTCGTCAAGGACGACTCCTTTTGTCCGTTTCTACCCTACTTCAGAGGGTAAAAGACACGCCTATCCAGATTGTTGTACGAGAGAGCAACAGTCATTGGAAGGAAAACATAGCCTCCATCACACGTGCATTCAAAGAATTATTCAGCTCCTCTCATTTGGTGATAGAGTCGTTGGAGCTACGCTTGTATAGCATACACGCTGCGGATCTTCCGACGCAGCTACTCGACGTGCTCCGCTGTGCTCCTCGCTTTCTGACCATCCGACATGCGCCACGTCCTAAAGACCAGGTCGCTCCAGATTGTCAGCTGATTTCAACTAGACACACAACGTTCATCTGTCCTATCACGAGTGTCCATGTCCCTGACCTGGAAAGGATCCGTCTTGTTAATCTCCGCGGGACGATCCTCGTGAATCCACCGTGGAGGAAGCTATTATGGCGTTCCTTGATAATAGAAGCAGACGCCGACGCATTGCCCAGGTCGGGGGTGTCAATTCCAGTTGGTACTCTCATTCAAAACTGCAAACAGTTGGAAACTCTCCACGTCGGCGCACATAGCTTCAACTCTATCAACTTATCCCTTGGATTACCACCTCTGAAGGAGCTGTACGTACATGATCTACACTATTTTGTGGGCCTCGCACCCCAAAGCCGCCACAGTGCATTCCCAAATCTGGTCAAATTTGGTGTATGCATCTTTACGGATGTAGAGCTGGGTATTTTCCTGGAATCACATCCTACCATTGTGGACCTCACTCTCGATTCCGAGTTTGACGCAGACGTAATTGCAAAATCATGCCCACAAGTGACAACCATTCGCATACCAATGTCAAACTGGCTCGATATTGCAGAGCCAGTGCCACGTCTGTTTGGCGAAGAGTGGGTGTTGATGACAGATTCAAGAGGAACAAGGGCACAGTTCAGGTTCAGCGCCGTCGAGCAACTGTGCCTTCACGATAGCAGCGGATATATGACTCCAGAGAGCTTTGATAGGCTCGTGAAGCGACGCGTGATTGACGCCCATCGAGACTCGAGTCTCATTAGGATTCAGACAGTTTCTATTCGCGGGCTCCAAGAGCTCGGAAGCGATGGTGTACTGTCGCCGGAGTGGCAGAAAAGTCGATATGCACAATCTGCACACGTTCAGTGGGACGAGGACGAATGCTTCTTTACATGGCCTCAGATAGAGGCAGACTAGTGCGAATACCCGAATACCATATGCCAAATATGAATATTTACATGTCATTAGACCGGAAGAATCCTCGCTATTATCTATGCCGAGAGGATTTCGAAGATTGCTTGGACTTGCATTTGGATCGCGACTCCCTCATCTCACCATCGTTGTGGATTCGATAGCTGTCCAAGCATGGAAATGCTCGTTTTATTCTCTCGTCCGAAAGATCTTCACCCGAATCTCTGACATCCAGACGGTACAGCTTTTGACAGACAAGGTCCTCTGGTAATCCAAGTGGTCCCGCGCCTCGCAGCGTCAGCTGTCGAATCTTATTCCGTCGGAGCAGCGCCTCGAGTGGGGCTGCTAAGGGCCTCGCATTTGGAGTAGAGATACTTTGAAGACTGCCAAAGCAGCGAATTGTAAGGTTGTAGAATGTGCGGTCGTATATACCAAAGAACCGCCGAGATGACATGCGTGACGGCCAGCAATGTCGAGTTGGAGAGTGCCGATATTCCGAATGAGCTTTAGGGGCTGTGCGCACAAGCGCAGATGATCGGCCATCATGGTGCCATCCTTGGCCCAATCCGAGAGAGCCTGGATGTGCACGTTGACATTTGGCATTTTGACTCTATTCAGGACAAATTCCCAGAAATGCACGAGAGCGTGGCGCGGAGCCCAGAGGTCGATAAAAAGGTCTCGCCACATATGCGGATCACCAAGTACTTCTGTCCTCCATTGGCGACAGACGCGGGAGATCCGCAGGGATGTGGTGAGACGTCGGCTCTTGGCGCCCAATGATTCTTCATAATGAGATTCATACGATGCCATGCGAAAGATATGGAGGCGTGTCTCGATAGGGAGCATGAGCATCGAGGGCGACGCTGCTACAAGCGTAAGCTTCTTGCAGTGAGCAAGACTTTAGCCGTACCAGAGGAGTTTGAATCGCAGTAAGAAGCCATCTTAGGTCTCAAGCTACCAGAGTCCGCACTAAGCGCCGAGTAAGATGGGGCGAGAAGGATGAGTAACCAAGGCGTGGAGGGTCGTGGTGGACAAGAAAACATCATTAGACGGGGGACTTCCTCCTTATATATCCACAAAATGCCCAATCCCGCCGATGGCCTTTGTCCATTGTGCCAGCCATTTGTCAGCCAGATTTATATTTGCAACGGCGGCGGCGGTGATCTCCCCACTGGTTCGTACTTTGCATACGGTGTTCCCTGTATAATCGTCTTGCTTTTATCCGTGTGTCCTGTTGGCTCATCTGAGTCACGCATTAGAGGCTGGCTGGGCTCCGCCTTTTGTGTCTACGTATTGCGATTTATTACATCTCGGCTCTAGACAGCACTCATTAACTATTAGGAGGTTCTCCAGGCAAATGTGTGCGCACAACCGTGGAATTGGCCGCCTCCGTAGTAGGAGGTTTGTGTGGTTCTCATTTTTATTTTGTCAATTCCATCAGTTCACTACCCATGGGCTTGAAAATGTGTTCTATAACTGTTTGAAGCTCTTGCGTCCTTTACCCTTCCACACATCTTTCACGTCGAGAATACAGTACTCCGGGATAATGATCAGATCTGGCTTGCTGTAAATGGCACACCACCAGAATCTGCATGCTTTGACAAGCGGGTAGATGTGAAGTGTCATTTGTCATAACATGGCTAGAGGAAAGAATTTGTGCTCTTCGGCTGATGGGGCCTTGGAATGATAAGCGAGACTACACACTCGGTTCTGGTGCGAATATATCGGCCAAAACTGTAGCATATGAGGTTCGTGGGCTAGCAAGTGACCGTGGCCGGTGAAGAGATTCACGCCATCAAACGCAAGGCCAAAGAATAAGTCGGTATTCAGTTCATCAGATCTTGCCATCGATCCTGAGGGCAAACTGCCAATCATATTTGTACATACATGTCCATCCCATAGTATGACGGAACTGACGATCCATGAATCCTTGTACATGGAAAAAGTGGAGTGAACAAAATGAGGAACACGGTGAAAATTCTAAATGCTAGTAGCAATTCGTTCAGTACTAATTAATGTATGTAGAACAACTCGGTAATCGTTCATTTGGGCGGTATAAATATTCCGGATTTGTTGTGAAATTGTGGGATCATTGACGAAGTGTTCTGGCTTAGAGACTCCATAGGCTCAGCCGGATGTGTTCCGAGGTTCTGACCTGATTTATGGCTGGTCATTGTGGCTGAAACAAAACAAAGCTCCAGAATGAAACCCATGTCGTGTTGGTAGTCAAACCGAAAGGTCGAATTATGACCTAGTATCGCATTCGATACTTCTCCGGGTCTGCGTAGCGCATTTGCCCGCGACCTAACATCGTTAGGAATATCATTAAGAAGCAAGACGTACATACCCTTATATCTTATACCAGTTCTTTCGTCAATTCTTCCCATCTTTGCCTCCTCACGCTCCCGCCTTTCCTTTTCCGCTCGCGCGGCAGCAAGACGCTCCTCCTCTTCACGCAGAAGCCTCGCATCATACTCCTCTTCAGTCTCATTGACGACGTGGTCTGATTTCTCCACTTCCTTTGGCCTTTCGGGCCTCCTTGTCGCGCCGTTTCTCCTCCTTTCGTCTTCGTTTCGCCTCGCGTTTTTCTTCCTTCCTTCTCCGTTTTCTCTCTCTCCTCTCCTCGTCACTTGATTGACTGCTTTCACTGCTACTAATCGAGGCACTTCGCTCGCGCTTTACGGGCGTCGATTGGGCCTGTGGCTGGGCTCCTCCTGGTGGACCGCGAAACTCTAGTTCTCCACAGTTGACCACCTCGACGCGTTTCAGTGGGACATCCTTCGCGTCCGTTGGAACCGCTTCGATGGCCTTGACCACCTCCATCCCACGAACGACTTTGCCAAACACGACATGTTTCCCCGTGAGATGTTCCGCAGGAGCAAGTGTGACGAAAAACTGTGACGAATTTGTGTGAGCGCCTCGGTTGGCCATGACGAGCAATCCTGGTGCGTCAACGGCCAACGACAGGTCTTCATCCGGGAACGGAGCGCCGTAAATAGACTCTCCACCTGTTCCATTTCGCTTGGTAAAGTCTATTTTTGTAGTCAGAAACCACTCTCTATCAACAACCAGTGAGCCTCGCCTCCTCCTTGGATCATAAACTCGGGAATGACCCGGTGAAATATCGAGTTCTTGTAGTGGAGAGAGTGTCCAGATGGGGATTTGCCCCGTTCACCCGTGCAGAGTGCACGAAAACTGCAAAGCGCGTTACAAACAAAAGTACGACGCGTGAACTTGGGCGTACTTTTCAGAGGTTTTGGGAACAATATCCACATAGAGTTGGAAGATGATACTAAGTGGTTGTGAATACCTATAGTTATAGCATAGGAAAGGGAGACTTGCCGTCCAGCGGAAACACCATCAATTGTGATGTCCATGAAGACACGTGGTCGACGAACTGCAGCCATTTTGTGCGTAGGAGCAGTCGCGGTCCTCTTGGCGAAGGTGTAGCTCGACGACGTGGGTATGGAGAGGTTCAAGTTTTGCAATCTTCAAAAGTGCTCGAACCTAACCGAGTACTCATCGTATAGAATATACATGCAAAATTCAAGTCAATAGAGTTTATTTCTACGTCTATCCGATTGGCAAGGCTATGGTAAGAGATAGTTTGGTCTGTGTCCATCTAGCGCCCCGGAGGAGTGGGCTTGCGAATAGAGCCTTGCGAGTAGCTAGAGGGTCTGAAATTTTGTCCAATTTTACGATGCTCAACTGAGAGTACGTCTCCGCAGTGGGGCTCATCACCCGTTGAGGGAGCTCAGCGACCCGCAAGCGTATTAGTTGAGCGAGATCCGTATGATTGACCCTGTCGTATCCGTAATCCAGTACGAGTCTATCGAGCTTTGGAAATGGCTCGGATTCGAGTCCTGGTATGCACTCCCAGTCGAGGAGCACACGGATCAAGTCTGTCGCGCGACCCGAGATGCTAGTAAGTTTGGGACCCAGTATCGCCAGCTGAGTCCAAACCTCGAGCTGTGAGCTCCTTCCGCCAACCTCGAGGTGCGTGAGGGACGGCATCAAGTCGAGATGGCTCGCGAGGTCGTGAGGTGGACATAGACTGATCGTCAAAGAGGTTAGATTCGGCATCCAGGGCTCGATGTCCCAGAAGCCTGTGCTCGTGAGAAAGCCTGGGACGGTCAAGCTCTTCAGCGCGAGCGCGCTATCCTGTCCAAAGGATATCTTTGGTCGATCCAATTCTTTCGCCATTAGCCAATTATCGATATGGAGAGCTTCGAGGCTCGGAAAAGCGGTCGTTATTTGATCAAAGGAAAGTTTGTGGCAGCTGTCGTAGATGTAGAGGTCTATGAGTCGACGGCTGAGTAGACCTTTCGGAAAGTTGAGTTGGCCAACGTTGAAAAGCGAGATTTGCTTTATACGCTCACTCTGTAGCATAGAGACGAGAACTGGCGAAAAGGGTGCCTCATGAGTTCCCCCAGTGGAGTATATCACTAGCTTGTCGACAGCACGTGTACTCGCCTGAAGCAATGAGTCGAGTAAAGAGGCTTGTCCAGCGAGTGTCTTGACGTGTAGCTTCTCTATCGTCGGTATCAACCATAGGGCCTGGCAGAGACGCAGCTTGTCAGCCAAAGATCCATAAAGCGAGCTCCACTCGGCGCTGATACACTGAAGATAGACGCGTACACCCGGTTCCTTGAACCTGGGTAACATGTTCTCCCATAGGTGCGCGATGGTTGATTTGGAGAGGACGGACATGTTGAGGGGCAAATCGCGCCACAAGTGACAATGTCGAAGTGCAACGTATCTCCATCTCCGACAGACGTGTGATATGTCGAGTGCGGCCAAGAAGCGACGAGAGGGAGCCGTAAGCGCTCGCTTGTCGTCTGACGCCGCTACGAGTGCCCAGAGGAAGACTTCGCAAAGGATTTCATGAGGAAAGTTGACGATGCGAAGTTGAATGTTGGGGTCCACCGTTTGATAAAGGGACGTCTGCCGGGGAGATATTGGTTCGTAGTTTTCATAAGATTGGGGTGGACCAAGCGGAAGAACTGAGCCCACATTCCAGGGGGACCATCTAGGGACAATCAATACCAACCGAATTGTCGTATTTGCGAACCCACTCACCGAGGGCCGCCCGTCGGGTATCTAGCCAATGAAGACATTACTGTACCCATGAGTAAGTACTTTAGCTATCCTCTACAAGCTTTTATGGAACGTCATGCTCCAAGACCGGAGCGGGCATTGTTGCTCCCATGAGCCAGCCATTGTTCACATCCCAACCTTATTGGCAACACGTAATCAAGCAAGAGGTGACTTATTGGGAGAGAAGTGACTACAGGCGGCAATAGAGCACCTCTTGAGGTGTTCGAAATGCTCGACAAGCCGCAGAGGGCACGAAGACCCAGCGTAAAAGATTTAGACACAGACCAAACTGATCGTTTGAAATTTGCAGAGCGATATTATGGGGCCGGTCAGTGACCCAGTTGGAGATGGCGGAAAGCAAAGTTAGTCCCGCGTTCCAATTCGGACGCGTCGAAAGCAAGTTGGGCTCAACAACTCACCTGGATCCAAATACTCACATCCACAAGGGTGGTATAACACTGGAGTCACAATCAATACGTACATATCTGCAGAGAACAACCAAAAGGGAGGGTCCAAGTACCAAGCAGAAGAAGATAAAGCCGAACAAGGTGAACGGGGAAGAGGGAGAGAAGATGGAGCATTGAATGTTTTTGAACAAGCAGTCGAGATTGAGTAGCGCCAACTAGCCTAAGCGTAAAGAAGGGGAAGGGGATGGAGTCGTACAAAGGAAGCGAACGTGCAAGGATGAAAAGAATGCAGCGCGAGGAAAGGAGCGAGGTAACGTGCGAGTACGAATGGCCAGTCGGTAAAAGGACGTGTTATGGGAAAAAAAAATGGGGCAGAGTTTTGTTATGTGTTGGATAAGGATTGACTTTCAATAAAACGAGGGCGTAGTTGAGAGGACTCCATGGGTCGATTTGGGACAGCCGCCAGCGAGGATAGGATGGATAGAGTGGGTCGAGTTCATGGAGCTAGAGCAGCGCAGCAGCGCGCGCGCGCATATTAGCGTCGAGACGAGAAACGGTAGCTGTTTTGGTGTGTTGTGAGAGGCATAATACCGATTACTACTGCAGGATATCCCTGCCAAAGGGACGTCGTGGGTGGGCGCCTGGGGTGGGCTTGTCGAGAGAGCTGCACTTGCCAATGGGATGGGATTGAAACAGAGTCAAACGAGACAAAAGGATTTGGACAAAGAGAGCGTTTCACATCGCCACGCATTTATCTGGCTTGGGGCTCTCTCGTCCATCTCCATAGGGGACACTCGATTGTGCCGGAGGGTGCCCGTGCGTACTTGAGAGAAAGCGCGTCAGGAATAGCCTAGAAAAAGAAACAAGTAGACACACCGCGCCGACTCTGTGCGGGATCTGCCGCTGCCCTTTCGCCTTGTCCGCGGCACATTAGGATACCGTATCCGCATCTGGCGTACGAGGTCCTCAAACGCGTCCTTGACATGCCAATTTTTCTTAGCTGACGTCTCGTAAATTGGCACCCCTTTCCGAATGGTCAACCCACAGTCCCAGCGGAAAGGCCAACATGACGCACCCCATCCCAGACTAATGTTCATCATCTGATCGCGGTCCACTTGTCGTTCTTCTACCAGGTCCGACTTGGTTCCTACGACAACGATAGGGACCTGTCAAAACGGACATGAGTATATACCGCGGCGGCCAACGATTTTGCTTTTGGAAGGGGAGGTGTACGGACCCGGTCGCCCTTTAGCCTGACAATTTGTTCCCGCAAGACTTCAATCTCCTTCAAGCTCGATTGATCCGTCAGACTAAACGCGAGGATGAATCCTCTCCCAGCCTGATCAGCGCAAAAAGAATTATGAGCCCCATCCTTCCGAAGCCAACGGAAGCCATCACGTACTTTGATGTACAGGTCATGCAAGGCGACAAATTGTTCCGTTCCAGCGGTATCCAAGACTTCGAGCTAGAAGAAAAAGACAGCCGTGTCAGCCTCGAACCGAAAAGAAGGAAATGTTTGGGAGGAGGAGAGGGGCCTAGAATAGGGTCGCGTTTTAGTGGACGGAATCACGAGGGCCCGAACGGATCGTCCGCACACAATACAGGGCTTGTTGACGAAACCGCTCTTGCCATTCTCTCGCGGAAAAGGCGGCGCGCGATAACAAACTGTTCTAGTGGCGACCACTCGGGGTTTGCTCGCCGGATAGATTTGATTTCGCTCCGCTATTGGATTTGGACAAAATAGATGCGCAGACTTGTTCTGGACCCTTTGGAATAGAGGGCGGGCGCACAGGGCCGGGATGGAGTTTTGGTGGCACCGACTGACCGCAGTCAAGGCACGCGACGCACGCACGAGAAGCCAGAGATGGCCATTCCGCGACGGAAGACGAAAGCGGAACGAATGAATAGGTCGAGGCGAGTACACACGCGTTCGGGTGGAGTGGATTGGTTGAATTTGGTTGATGAGAATTCTAGAGTTTCGACAAGATGGAGCGCGTCTGGGGCGGGATACGTCCTTGGGTAGCCGGAAATGAAGCTATTACGGGTCGCTATGCCAATCCTTGATCGTGGTGCACGGCAAAAGCAGTCGTGATTATGCAACGAAAGAGGACTGGCACACGGCGTTGGAATAAAATCCAAGTTTGTTCCTGATCCCAGGCGGCCAGAAGGATCGTCACGGGATAAAACGAATGAAGATGGGGGATGGTTTGAGACGGTAGTTGGATGCCCAGACTAAGAGCTGTTGACGGTCGGTGCGATGAGGAACGGCTGTTCCGGCGAGTCCGAGTTGCCTTGGACGACGCCCGACGTGATCTTCCGAGGCGGTGGCTGAACAGAAGGGAGCGGAGAAGCGGTGGAAGGAGGGAAATAGGGCAAAAGAAAACGACTGACTCTGCTGGTTTCGTCGTCCAAGACGACATTGCGGCGATAGGTTTCTGGTAGATTTATGAGGAATGTAGAGCTGTATTGGATAGAGAGAACATACCTTCAATCTACAAAATATGGACGTTTGCTTGGTCAGAGACACGCGTAGGAGGATGATTGCCAGACGACGTACAGTGGGATCGTACTGTTGAGAGGAAGATGAGCACACAAATAACGTCAAGACAAGAAGGAAATACAGACTGCTTCATGGAAATAACCCTTCATGAAGCGCAGAGTGAGCGCACTCTTGCCAACTCCACCGGCGCCGAGAATGACGGCGCTAAATTCGCGAATTGGAGGGGGAGCAGCCATCTCGAGGACAAACGGCGGACGTGAGGACTACCTGTAGTCTGTGGAGAGCGGACAGCTGGGAGAGCAGGGGCCCTAGGACGAGAGCTAGAACACAGACGATATCAGCACCCTCGTCGACATCGTTATAGATGGATATTGCGCGCAACTGACCCACGGGCCTTTGAACTGGCAGGGATGGTCAAGACCAAAGAGCAAAGGAGCAGTGAACAAGCAAGCAAGCACCCAACCTGCCGCGCCTCTATAATCTCTGTGCTTTTTGATTTCGAATTCTACACAATATGGCCGCCGTTGCAAATTCCTCTGTCCGTGTTGCCTAAAACAGGATCCTCCAGCCTCGCACGCAGTCTGGACCCGGCCACGATGGGCAGACGTAAACAGCAGACGACTGAAAGCACGCAAAAGGCCCAATTACACGAGCTACATCCACAGGCAGGGGCTCTACGCGTTTCTTGGTTGTGGAAAAAAGTAACACTCCATCAGTAGAAGCGTCACTATCGCCAGAGAGCACACGCAAACCCCTTTTCAGACCACAATCTCGCCTATCCACCATCCCCCGCACACTTTGATTGGTCCCCGCATTTTCCACACCTCGCCCATGCAGGGAAACGCCCAGAAGTCGCAGATATTGGATGTGGATTCGGGGGTCTGCTGATTGCAATTGCCCCATTGATGCCCGATACATTGATTGTTGGTGAGCACTTATACAAGTTGCCCTTTCTCCATCTCAACTCCATCAGGAATGGAGATTCGTGCACAGGTCACCCAATACGTAACAGATCGCATCGCAGCTCTCCGTCTCGCGGCATTGGACAACGATATCGAAATGTCCTCCACAGACGCTGTCCCCAAGAAGAATATCTGGGCCGGCACGCCTGGTGGTTTCCAGAACATTTCTGTCCTCCGTTCCAATGCCATGAAGTTTCTGCCAAACTTTTTCGAAAAGGCACAGCTCCACACTCTCTTCTTCCTCTTCCCGGACCCGCACTTCAAGGCACGCAAGCACAAGGCCCGCATCATCTCCCCTACGCTCCTCGCAGAGTATGCCTATGTTCTCCGCGTAGGAGGGATCGTGTATACTGTCACCGACGTGTACGACTTGCACAATTGGATGGTCACCCATCTCGACGCATTCCCGCTCTTCAAGCGCATCGACGAAGCGACGCTCAGAGAGCAAGGAAAGGGAGACATTGTCGACGCAGTGCTCAACGGAACCGAAGAGGGACAAAAAGTCGAGCGAAATGGTGGTCAGAAATACTTTGCCGCCTTTATTCGCATTGAAGACGAAAAGTAGAGTATAGTTGTAACTAGATTAATGACCCTTGTGCTTGTGAAACTGCGGTGCCGGTGGTGAGGTACTCTTGCCGCCCCTCCTCGCCAGTCTGCCGCGTCTACTCGGCATACGACTCGCAGTACTTGACAAAATATAAATCATTGGACCAGACCACGTCTCACTATTCCATCAAGTCCTTCAATTCCCGCATACACCCTTGTCCACAACGAATCCATGAGCATGCTTGGACGACTAGTACACTACGGCGTCGACCTTGTCCTCGTTTCGACTGTCATGGCCGGCGTAAAGCGTTCTTCTGGCTTTGGGTGCGCATTCAGCGCATACGCGATCGTTAGCTAACGCCTTTCTCCCTCTTTTCTTTATCACACGCTACATACATCTATCTAACTTCTTCTTGTCCTCTCGGGCGCCATCTTTGCACCTCGAAACGACGTCGCGTCACCGCCCTCGACGAAATATAGGCCCAAGGTCGAAAACATCTCAGACCCGACGACCCGTGGCCTTGCAGAAAAGTATCTCGGCATTGGAGAACGCGTCTTTGACGTGATTCAAGCCAGTGCCGTCAACTCGCAATACTTTAAACGAGGAGAAAAGTAGAAGCGAATAACGACTCGCCTTTTGCATTCTAGGGATATGTAAAGATGTGTTTGGGAGTTTGTCGTTTCGTCGACGATATACGTGATATTTATCAACCTCTTTGCAATTCACAGACGCTCCAGTTACCTTTACTAATCTATTAGAGTTTCTGAGATGATAATTGATGTGGTGGGATGTAAGACGGGTCCATATTACATCTATTCGACCATTGCATATATGGGAATCACGGTAGAAGCTCATAGACTGGCCTCTTTCCGAACATTTGTCCAAGAGGAGCCACATTGAAACCGGCTGAAATCAAGTCGGGTAACGCGCAGCGGACTTGTGGTGGGGATAGCCAGAAGGGATGATGGATACTCGAGTCCATGGCGATTGTTTGGCGGTACCCAAAAGAGAAGTTTACCGTAGGATTGCACCCAGCCATCGTCCGAGAGCCAGCAAGATTCGAATCCAGGGACACGAATCCTCAAACGCGCCATGAATATATCATCCGGTAAAGGCACAAGGCTATCCTTCCGGAGGTCGCCTGCGTGTGCATCTGAGGGTATTCATCAGGCTCCATTACAAAGCAGACGATAAACCGAATGCAACTCACCGTAATTTGCATCCCAAAGTCGAATTGTCCTGTCGCTTGAACCAGAGGCGATTCTTGAGCCGTCTGGCGAAAACAAGACAACATTCACGGAATGTTTGTGACCGAAGAGTGTCTCTCCCAGTTTCTGGCCCGTTGCTGCATCCCATAGGCAGATTTCACCGCCGAAACGTCGAAAGGTGGCAGAGGAGCGGCGTGAGCCAGAGACGATGCGTGACCCATCTGGGGAAAAGGCGACAGATAAAATGTCATAGTTATGACACTTGAGTGGTCCTCCCAACTGTCGGTGAGTTTTTGCGTCCCACTGTAGAATCATGGTGCCTTCTGAAATAGAAGCAATGCGTGAGCCGTCCGGCGAGAACGCGACAGTGCTGATAATATCCACCCAGTTTCCTTTAGATGGATTTGGTTCTCCCAGCTGCTGGCCAGTTTCTGCATCCCATAGCCGAATCGCACCGTTACTTGAGCCAGTGGCGATTCGTGATCCATCCGGCAAAATGCAGCACTTTCCACGCACCCATCACCTAGGAGTAACTCTCTCTGTGTCTCGCCGGTTTCTGTACTCCATAGGTGGATTCTCCCGTCTCTATCACCGGAGAAAATGTGTGAGCCATCTGGGGAGAAATCAACGGCGATGACACCATTATTGTGGCCGCAGAGCGGCTCTCCCATCTGTCGACCAGTTTGTATATCCCATGGTCGAATCGTCTGGTCGTACGAGCCAGATACAATTCGTGTCCCGTCCGCCGAAATTGCGATCGCTTTGACGGGGCCCTCATGACCTCGGAGTGGCTCTCCCAGTTGCTGAGAATGTTTCGCATCTCATAGTCGAATCGTCCTGTCTACTGAGCCAGAGACAATTTTCAAGCCATTTGGTGAGAATGCAAGGGCTGAAATCGCCCCTCGTGGCCTTGCAGTGGTGTTCCCAGTTGAAGGCAAGCCTCCGTATCCCATAGTCGAATCGTTCGGTCGTACGAGCCAGATGCAATTCGCAAGCCATCGGAAGAGAATGAAATGGTCGTCACCGCAGCTTTACGACCCAGCGGAGGCCCTCCCAGTCGCTGGCCAGTTTATGCATCCAGCAGCGTGAAAGCACCAGATTTCGAGCTCCGTTGACGAAGAAATCTCCGGCTTGAAACTAAGCGTGAGCCGTCTGGCGAAAATGCCATGATCCACATATCCCATTTAAGACCAGGAAGTGGTGGCTCTCCCAGTGGTTGATTTGGTGGCTCGACAAGCTGCTTTGAGAGGGGCGAGTACATCTGACGCCTCAGCTAGATTTGCTACTGTGTCGAGAGTGATGTTGGCCGTGTCGTACACTTGGGTCTTGTTGCTGGATGCGCGCTGTGGCGAAGAAGGTTGTGGTGGTTTTGCATTCACATGTTCCTTCTTAGGCTTTTTGGATTTTTTGGACCACATCTTCGACAGTAGATGGCTCTAAGGTGGAGATGGTGCTGGCCAGCCTTCTTCTCATGTGCCAGCACCGGTAATTGCCGCTTGGAAGGAGGCTAAAGACGGTGAGAAGAAATATGAGTATATACGGGGACTCACCTGAGGATGGCGAGAGGAGACCACAAGTAAGATTGTTGTCACTGACCTAGCTTATAATGTATTAACTGGGTTGCTATCAGGGATTGGGACTATTCCACCATGCCAGAGGCAAAAGTCAGCCACGGCAAACAGAGGCGCTTTATCGACTTCCTTCGTTTACAGACGCTTTCCATCACACTTACTACTCTATCTGAGACACGGGGCCCCGAGTTGCAATCACTGGCCATTTCACGTCTAATCTGAATCACTAAGATGAATGCCTTCATTATCCTCTGGGCGTTCCTCTCTTTCCGTACGGTCAAAGAGCGAAATGTCGACGCTTTCGCCTCCTTCTTCGAGTGCCGAATCTTCCAATGAGAGAGCTTGGGGACCACCACGTTCAAAGAGTTGACGTCCTGGTCATCGCTCAATACGAGATCCTTCGGAACAACTGACATATGCTCACCACTGAGACGTGCCGCAATGCGCTTGGCCTCTTCTCGTTCCTTTGGCGTCCATCCTGCAAGCGCGTCACATTATGGAAAAGGAAAATATACTCTACTCACCCTTCATTCGTTCCTCGTCCTCCTTTCGCTTCTTCTCTGCTTGCTCTGCCGTGAACGCGGCTCGCCACTTTAAGAATGATTCTTTCGTGACCGGCGTTCCACGGGTTCGAGCTTCTTCTTCCTTTATTTGACTATGAGCTTTGCCGCGAATCTGGACAGAGGACATACCTCGATGGCTCGTCGCTCCTTCTCCATCTCCTCTCGTTTAATCTTTTCCGCTCGTTCTTGTAATATACTCGACAGCTGTTCCCGAAGATGTGATACCAATGTGAAGGTCATGGCCATTCCAATGCTCTCGTTTCCCTACAACGGCATTGGATATGGGAGATGACTAGAGAATAGACGGGGCTTACTGTTTCTTCCAAGCTTTTTAGCAGTTTTGATTCCTCTTCCGATGTAAGCTCCCCCGCTTGAGACTCCTCGGACGGCTCTAGCGAGACCTCTGGATAGACGTCTGGGTATTCTGGTGGATAGGTGACGTTGATAACGAGCTTGACTATTCGATCCAATCGAAATAATAGCATACAAGGTTCCATGTGTGAAGTGAGTATGGCAGTCTCCCAGATTTTGGACACGCCACTGACAATCTGATAGACCGGACACTGGCTCCTCTGGTTCGACAAGGATGGAGACTTGACGATCAGAGATCTCTGTTCTCTTTGAGATTCAACGAATGCAGTATTTGGTTAGATACACACTGGTCATCTCGTCGGGATAGATCGACTCGAGCACCTCTCGGGGACGTTAGATATCAAAGCTTTATATCCTAGTAAATAAAGTACCTCGAACTCTTCAGCAAGAACCTCATCCGACATGGCTGCGTTCGACGTCAAAGTGGTCGTCGAGTAAGAACAAGCTTGGACCTATACACCACCTTTCTCTCTCTAGGACCTCGAACTACGACGAGAATGGGTGTATTACAAGGGTTAAGATATGCTTCATGTACAAGAGCCGTCGGACAGCGCACCATTCCAAATTTGTTGGGGTCGAGAATAGCGACAAAACGGCCAATGGCTGCACGTCGAAGTTTTGTCACATCACCACGATGTTATTCACAAACAAGTGCACCGGAAGAGCGCCTCTCTGAGACACAACAACCCGCCGAATCGTCGGCCAGCACCAGCGGGACGAACAGTGAGTCTTAACCTGCCTCAACCCGATGAAAAACACGACTGAATTCGTAAAGAATCATCGATAGACCAATGGTCATTTATGAAGGATATATCAAAACCGATTCCATCCCCGTACTCTGCCCAACACGACCTGTATTCGAAAGCCAACAGATCACCCGACGACGCATGGAGATCGCGGAGCAACGATATTGCGACTCATATGCGCGACACGCTCATTACCACCGCCGGTCTCCCGCTCGTGGACTATATCAGGAAGAAGTCGATAGTAGGGTACGATATCACAATTTCTGGTCTACAAGTACCAACGGTCTCTACTGGTTCGTCTCTTTCCCCACTGTCTTTCCTTTTTTGAAGTTGGTGCGGAACGTGGATTTGACCGGGTCACCTAGGTCGCACCGTCACCGCGCCCACGTTCCAACTAGCGATTTCACGACTCAATCCAAGTGTTGCAACGGAATCGAGTCAAGCAAGAGTGGCGAAGAGATATGCGCCATGAAAAGGGTGCCGTGAAACGGTACCGACTGCGGAGCGAGCGACATCGTCGGCGGTTTGCTGCCATGGTACGTTTACTCGTATACATTCTAGAGAGGATGCTGATAAAGTATAGGTGAGACGAAAGGTCCAGATTGTTCAAGCCATCCGACAGCGTGGAATGTAGATGATCTCCTGTCGCATATTACGCTATGAACAAGGTTTAATTTCTTATCCGAAACCGCGGATCAACTCTTATTGTCGCGCCCGTCGGCAATTCAGTGTCGCACATGATAAAAATCGCATCTGGGAAACGGAGTATTCTATTGACACGGTCATTGAATGAGGATCATCCAAGCGAGAATAAAGTAAAACAACCTAAGAGTAGGGTGAGAACGGTAGTCGGCATGGTGAGAAGGGATGCGTACAGCAATGGATACACGGCGAGAAGGATCCGATTCGTCTCAATTTTTGTACCGTCGAAAAAGTTGACAGCGGCTTTAATTATCGTGTGAGTGAGAGTTCTTCTTGTGAATGAAAGTAGAGAAACGCACCCCATACACACCACGCCCAGCACAAGAGGCAGACCGGGACGCGGATGTAGATTAATTTGAAGAAGAATGCGACGAGGGCGGCAATGTCGAGCGGTGCAATGCAATAGCCTGATATTGTCGAGATTAGTGCAAATGTGGGACGTGGATTAGCGACGCGTACCGATGACGCATATGGCTTGTAGAAATGACACCCGACCTCCGAGGAGTTGCGTTTGAAGGGTGACAATGACACTCCCAAGCGAGATGAGAACCACAACAGAGGAAAAGATTGGGAGAGACTGGTTGGGCGGGGCCTATGGTTTCAAAGTGTTAGAGACGACGGAACGGCGAGGACGGGTGGAGAGTGGTGGCGTACGTTGATACTGAGCATGACGGCGAGTCCGAGACAGAGCATGAGCGGACCCCATAGGTCATAGTCCCTGAGGACTTGGCGCGCCTCGCCGGATCTACGCGGATAGAGGACTTGGACGAGTTTCGAGTAAATGGACAGTAGGTCGCGGGCCTGTACACACCAATGTCAATCGCATACAGGACAAAGAGTAGAATACTTGCCAAAGTCGCGGTAACAGGTTCGTCGAGCGTATCTACGCCGGTGTACCTGAGAGGTTTGAGAAATACAAGCGAGGCGTTTCGAGTCGTTTGGGCTTACCGGGTCTCGATCTGGACATTTCCAAGCCACCTACGATTTGGATTGACACCGTTGGCGGCTTGTGAAGCTGACGAGGAGCCAATGTTTCCGGAGACGGCTGGGTTTAGGGGCGAGGGAGCAGCGCGTGCCTTTCCCTTTGCGGATGATAAGGGATTTCCTGCGTTTGGAGTTGAAGCAGACAGGGGCGTGACAGGTGCTCCGCCGCCTGGGTAGATCATGGACGGGATGGCGTCTTCTTCAATGTCGTCGTCGTCGTCTACCCGATAAGGGAGTGAGTTGTTAACATAAAAGTAGGAATTGCTTACCTGCCTGGATGAAATGGGATGCACTGGATATTGGTGTCGTGGCAGCCATGGTGGGATGTAAATGCTATACAAGAAATACTAGTTGTATAGTATTTGAACGAGTCTTGATATAATCTAAGTAGTCGAAAAGTTGTAGCCAAAGTTTGGTCGGAATCAACGTTGCTCTCTACCTTGTCGCCGCTCATGGGACAGCCATTTGCGCTGGGATTCGTGGGGGTGACACTATGTTTATTTGAGCATATGAGCATAGAATAACCAAGCGGTTTTAATCACCCAGAGCTGGCTCACAGCGCTCCTCTGGGTTTCATGCCGCCGCTACATCATAATTGTATATATATTTTGTTTATGGATGCTATAAATTGTCTGCCTGCTGCGGCTGAGACGACTTTCGTGGATTTTCCGGCCGCCGAGTGCTCATAAGCACGTTGCCAAACAAACTTGTTGCCCTCTTACGACTTGTCCCCTCCCTCGTCCAGTCCCAAAAGCTAGCACCAGCACCAGCAGCGTAGCAGCCTCCTTGAGCAGCCAGTGTCCTTGCGTTGTCATTATCTTACCCATTTCCAACATGAGATTCGCCGTCGTCTTCCTTTCGTCCATTGCTCTCGCCCTCGGCCAGACCTTGACCGTCAACACTCCGTACGTTCTTGTTTTCCTTCTAGTCGCTGCTCTCCCCCTCCGAGCCCCGGCCAGTCTGCCGCGTGACGAGCACGTTCTCTAACGACGACCTGCAGGATTAATCCCATCGGCTGCGTCAACCAACAGGTTACCTTTACCGGCGGTACTCCCCCTTACATCCTCCAGGTCAATGCCTGTGAGTTTTTGATGGCTCGCTCTCCCCGCTGCCCGCTCGCTGACACGCATCGCGACAATGTCTAGACCCACCCTCTAATGGCCAGCAGCCCTTGAACACGTACTCTGGTATTACCGGCAGCCCCTTCACCTGGCTCGTCGAGCAAAGCCCAAGTGAGTTTATCGACTTCGACCAACTCAGTCCTTTTTGTCGGCAAAACTGACATTGTTTCCCTGCGTCTCCTAGATACCAGCGTCTTCATTCGTCTTCGTGATAGCAGCGGTCTTACTGCAGAGACTGGTGAGTTTTGCGTTTGGTCTTCTTCGGTTTCACCCGTGGGCAACGGAGACGCAAGACACACGCCGTTCGCCAAGAGCAGTCCCCACGCCCACGGCTGCTTGGAGAATCAGACATTTGTACTGACACGAATTCTCTAGGCCAGATCAACATCGTCAGCGGTGGCCCTGCTACCTGCAGCCCAGCAAGCTCCTCGTCGGGTGCCTCTACCCCCGGTAGCTCTGCTGGCGGTAGCACCCCACCTGCCTCGACTCCTGGTGGTAGCTCGACCCCGGCTCCTGCTCCTGGAAGCAGCACTCCTCCTGCCTCGTCTGGCGCTGCCTCGAGCACCACCCCCCGTGCCAGCTCGACCTCTACTCCCAACGGTGCCGTCTCTGTCAAGGTCGCTGGTGCTTCCGTCGTCGGATTCGCTGGCCTCGTTGCTGCTGCCGTCTTGGCATAAGCAAGCTCCACTTCCCTCTCGGGACCCCCCACCATGCGCAGGGTCTATTTTCATAAGAGGGAAGCAATTTTTATCGTGCGTTGGGTTCACGCGCACGATTAGGGTTAGACGTCCTCTGATTCGATGAAGGGGATATCTTATCCTCGTCTCGGCACACCGGCTCTTCTCATTTCCCTCTCCTCTCCCGACCCCTCGCGATTCATTTCTTTGTCAATCTTGGATCACGAGGGTTATTCCTCGCGTCTACTTTCCCCTCCAACGAGATACGGACATGGTCGTTAATTCTCTAGTTGCTTCCCTCTGCTTGTGCCATTCTCTCTTTTCTTTTCTCTCTATCTTGCTCGTACACTCCTGTTGCAATCCGTCGGATTCTTTCTCTTTTCTGTGCGCTGTCGCTCATCGCTCAGCTCTGGGCAATTGCCTCGTGACAGTGCTTAGATTGCAATATATGGTTTGTCTATAACTCGCATTTTGAGCAAGTTAGGACTACGGCCGACAGTTGGGTGACATCCTCAGTGACGTCGTGATGATCGGGCGCGGGAGCTTCGGCGGTTTGTTCCAAAGTAGAGAACCCTATGATTGGATCACAAATTGAAGGAGAAACTGCGCAATGTAATACAGTTGAAATGAAGGGGCCGGGAGGTATAACGGGCTGAAGAGGATGGATGTGTCAGGGCGTGGCCATGTATTTTGTTGGTGAATTGTGTGGCGTTTTGGATTTTCCATGTGCTGAGTGACTTGACTGTCGACTACGGAGTGGCCGGCTTTGCTAGTGACTCGGAGTGTGACTAGTCCCTCGTTCGAGATGAGGTCAAGCAGGAAGATGATGCGCTTCGTAGTCAGATGCGTCTGAGAAGGTCAGAGGTAGGACCTGAAGGAAAGGAGACAAGAAGCTCTTTCTGACGGTCGGGCCTATTACAGACGAGCCACCGAGTCTGGACTGGTAGAAAGCGTAGAGTGTGGTCCAGGCCCTTTGATTCGAATAGCGTGAATTATCTTTCATCTCGTTGTCCCTAACGCTCTCCCAACGGAGCCAAAACGGCCATTTATATCTGCAATAGTTGGTGCGTCTACTTGTTCTCTTTCCGTCTGGCCGCGACCCACCAGTTTGTGCGCTACCAGTCCAAACCACATCCGAGTCTTCTTTCTGGTCTACAAACTAGTTCGAATATTCATTAGCGCTATTGCTAGTTACTCGCGGCACGAGTACGTTCTTTGTTCGCGAGGTCAGAGTCATGATGCAAAGAAAAGAACACGCAAAAGTCATCACCACTCCACACCAACGATATGGCCGAGTCTGGACTCGCAGAACGCCTCATGTCTTGACCAGAGGCCTCGTCCCGCGTCTGTCTGCCGTACACACAGCCTGGAGCCAGTAAGAGGGCTTGACATTCCCCAGTTCGATTTCCAATTTCCGATTCTCATAGGTCTAGTCTAGTGAAGCACGAGCGCGAGCGCGTGCGAGATCACCAGTTTACACTTGAGTAGACGGCCTATAGGCAATACAGCGTGCACATATTGTCCCACATGACATTCGACTGAATAGTAAACAATGCAAACAAGACGGATGGTCAAGTGTAAGGACAGCGCGTAACGACTTGGGCATTAATTGGGAGGTGGCGCATCAGATCCCCTGTGAATACATCATGGCATCTTCGAGTTGTCAGATGCACAAGTTGTGAGCCGTCTGGCAAGACCGAGCGCCAGAGGCCGGTCGTAAAGGAAATACATACGTACTTAGACTTCATTGCTATTTGCTCCTTGTATTCTTTCAATCAAAGTGTCTGCCTGGACCCATATGTCTGGCACATAGGCAGCCACCATCCACGTCTTGGAACTATCCACTTTCACGATGTCAGTACAAAGGTCATCCAATAACCGGAAACAGCGTAGATTTGTGAATCCATTTGGACCCTCATCCTCACGAAACCTAAAGGGCAAGAAACGTCAAGCACACGACGCGGTCAACGTTGGTCTTCATGTAGTGGACACGACCTCTGAAGGAATGGATGTACTTGGTCCTCTCATGACAGCTTGTCGAACAACAAAGTCGATACTTGAAGTTGCCCAGGTGCGTGGGCGAGACTGGCACGACTTCATCTAAAGGAGATGTACAATAGGCGACAGAAAATAACCAACAAGAATGGAAAGTGCTCACTTGCTCTCTCAAAGAACACATTACCGCGCTCCAAGAACAAATTGCCTTGTTCCAGGCCTGTCCTCCACAAGATAGGGTCGTCGACCAGACATTGAGCCGCCCTCTCGTCACCTATGTCGAGTAGGTTTCCATTTCAAGTTTATTTCAACCAACTGAGCGTTCAGATTCCTCGAAAATATGCATAGCAAGATTGTTGAACTCCAGAATAAGCGCAGTCTTAGCAAGCTCAGCTTCTTTAAAGCGTTTACCAAAGTAGAAATTAATGTATTAGAATTGTCCAAACACATCCAAGATATCGTGGACCAGCATAGGCAGTTCATGGTGCGAGTTTCATCAGCCTTTTTCACACGCTCACAACAGCTACAGGAGACGTTGAGTTCTTTTACTGCGTTACGTACGCAAATCACGGAGACAGATACCGAAGTCACTAAGGCTAACGCGGAAACAATCCTGACAGGGGGTAAGCTGAGGTCTCGTATGGGATACGCTTACTTACCTAGTATTTTAAGCTGATCTCACTGCAATATTTCAGCTACCAATGGTGACATTTGTCGCGTCGTCAGTCCACAGAACATGTCTAAAGGGAACACGTGTGGCTGTTCTTGAGATGATCGATCGGTGGGCCCACGATACATCGGAGAAGCCAATCTTTTGGCTTTGTGACATAGCCGGCTCCGGAAAATCTACAGTTGCAATGACGGCAGCAGAATCGTGGAGGCGGCAGGGTGTATTAGGCGGTCAATTCTTCTTTTCTATAGCAAGCAGTGAAGGATCGACCACCGAAAAGTTCTGCTCCACCATAGCACGAGAGCTTATTGACTACATTCCTGACCTAGCCCCATACGTTGCCGCATCCGTGAAGCGGTACCCTTCTTTCATGCGGAGCTCTCTTGAAGAGCAGTTCCGGGTGCTCATCACTCAACCACTTTGTCATTGGCGAGGGTGCATCATCCTTGTCATCGACGCACTTGATGAATGCAAATCTGGATCGCAGCGTCGAGAGATTGTCGAAACCCTTGCCGCAGCCGTTGGAGAAAGCAATAACCTCAAAATATTCATGACGAGTCGCCCTGACCCTGTGATCCGGGCAGCCTTGGAGTCGCATTTGTGCAAATTCAAGCTAGAAGACCGTTTACACGATATCAATCATCGCGATAATATCAATGACATTGCAGCTTACATACACAAATCGCTAGATGGCGTACTGCCAGAGAGCAAGAGGCAGGGCCTGGTCGAAAAGGCTAACGGATTGTTCATCTGGGCAAGCACCGCGTGTCGAATGCTCAATAGCGAGACTAATTTGAACTCTCCCGAGACCACATACGATCGCCTGATCTCCATAGACGAGACGGGGGCCATAGATGATCTATACAGTCTCATTTTTGAGCGCATGAACCCTGAATACTACACAGTCATGTACAGGATGCTCGCCCTGCTACTTGGCGCATATGAGCCACTGACCACGGGGGACCTTGATGATATCCTCAAACATGCTGGAGAAAACGGAAGTGCCAAGGCGTTGGTACGGAATCTCGGTAGCGTGCTTGCCGAAGACGCATCTACAAATCTGATCCAATTCCGCCACCCGACCTTCATCGAGTATCTTCGACGCCGCTCTAATGTCTCAGTCGCCGATGGCCGTGATAAACTACATATCAACATCTCCAATGCGCATGGTCAAGTCGCATCGTGGTGTCTCAAATATCTCACATCGCGAATCAATGGACTCAAGTTCAATATATGTCAACTCGCGTCATCCTTCTACTTGAATAGGGAGATCCCAGATCTTGAGGCCAGAGTGTCAAGATGCATTCCGAGAAGACTTCAATATGCCAGCTCTCATTGGCTATTTCATATGGCAGAAACTGACGACAACTGGCGATCCGTTGTCAAGCAGAAAGTCCAGCACGTTATCCAGGTCCCATACGTGCTATACTGGATGGAGATTCTGAGCTTCACCGGAGGCGTGGCACGAGCGATACTCGGCCTTCAAGCCATTATACGCCATCAACGGGTGAGTTGCTAACCCAAATAAATTCAAATCTTATGCCCTATATAGCTCGAAGAGGCGAATAGAATCATTATGGAAGAGATCCGACGGTTCATGATGGCATTTTCAGTACCTATTCAGGACAGCGCTCCACACATCTACATCTCGGCACTCCCTTTTACTCCTACAAGATCAAGAATGCATAAAGAAGGTCTTGGATATTTTACAAACACCCTAAATGTGACTCAAGGCCTCGACGAGGTGTACCAAGGGCTGCCCAGGGTACTTGTTGGCCACGATGATAGCGTCAACGCCATTTTGTTCTTCCCGAATGGCTCTTATATCGTTTCTTGCTCGGACGACGAGACGATTCGTATATGGGATGCAGACACTGGTCAGCCGCGGGGAGAGCCACTCCAGGGCCATGAATCTGGCGTAAGGACCCTCACGTTCTCACCAGATGGCTCATTGATTGTCTCCGGATCGGATGATAACACGATTCGGTTGTGGGACGCAGTCACAGGTCGGCCCGAGGGAGAGCCATTCCAAGGCCACAACGATGCCGTCAATGCCATCGTATTCTTCCCAGACGGCAGGCGGATTGCCTCTGGTTCCAGAGATGGCACAATCCGTCTATGGGACGCGGATACCGGTCAGCCTTTGGGAGATCCCCTCCGAGGTCATGAGGACTCAGTCAATGCTCTTGTATTGTCATCAGACGGCCTGAAAATATTTTCCGGCTCTGACGATTGCACTATTCGAGTTTGGGATGCAGTCAGTGGTCAGGCGCTAGAAGAGCCGATTCGGGGTCATGAAGGCCCGGTCAACGCCCTCGCGTTCTCTTTAGACGGCTTACAGATCATCTCTGGCTCCTCTGATAACACTATTAGAATGTGGAATGTGGAAAGTGGTCAACAATTGGGGGAGCCACTGCGGGACCACGAAGGTTGGGTCGTGGCTCTCTCGTTCTCGCCAGATGGCTCAGTATTTGCCTCTGGCTCCTTTGACAACACAATCCGTCTATGGGACGCCAAGAGTCTTCAGTCGTTGGGGGAACCACTTCAGGGTCACGAATCACCCGTCACAGCGATCTCATTCTCGCCAGATGGCTCGTGTTTATTCTCTGGCTCGTCCGATAACATGATTAGATCATGGGACGTAAGCGACGCAAGCGCTGGCCAGCCGTTGGGAGAGCCACTCCCGGGCCACGAATCCGAAGTCAAAGCCATTGCATTCTCGCCGGATGGTCTACGAATCGTGTCTGCCTCGAGAGATCGCACTGTTCGACTGTGGGAGACAAGCACTGGTCTACCGTTGGGAGAGCCATTTAGAGGCCACGAATCCGAGGTTACAGCCGTAATATTCTCGCCCGATGGTTCGCGGATCGTCTCCAGCTCGGAGGACACCACGGTTAGATTATGGGATGCGCACAATGGGAACTCGTTTGGAGACCCACTCCGAGGGCACACAGAATCAGTCAATACACTCGCATTCTCGCCAGATGGGGTGAAAATCGCCTCGGGCTCAGGAGATACCACAATAGTACTATGGAATGCAGTCACTGGTGAGCCGTTCGGGACACCGCTCCGAGGCCATGAATCCGAAGTTTGCGCCCTTGCATTCGTGGCAAATGGCTCAAGGATCATCTCTGGTTCGTTCGACAATACCATTCGATTATGGGATGTGACTTCCGGTCAGTCACTAGCAGAGCCCTATCGAGTTCGCGAGGCCTTCCAGGGCACCATCGCGCTCTCGTCGGACGGCTTGCGCATGGCCTGTGGCTCGGATGAAGTGATTCGGCTGTGGGATATAGACCATGATCAACCACTGGGAGCTTTACTTCAAGGTCATCACCACGTGGTTCTTGCCATCACATTCTCTCCGGACAGCAAACGAATTGCCTCTGGCTCGATGGACCACACAGTCCGAATATGGGATGGTGACACTGGTAGCCCATTTGGACACTCACTCCGGGGTCATAAGGCTTGGGTCGGGTGCGTTGCATTTTCACCGGATGGTTCACAAATCGCCTCCGGATCGGAAGATAACACAATTCGGATTTGGGAAGTAAAGAACGGTGAGTGTAGCTCAGGCTTGCGGTTATTTGTCTAAACTGGTATTTACAGACTCAAGTACGGATGAAGAGACGCCTCATTCATATCTCAGGGTGAAATCACCGATCACACCCCTCAAAAACCTCGTTCCTGGATTTGAGGAATGCTCGCTGCTGCACGATGGCTGGGTGCAATCTTCCGGAAGGTATCTCTTCTGGGTACCATCCAATAATCGTCATGGACTACAATATTCACATCGGTTGACTATACCAACAGCAAGTCCGCTGCGGGCGACAAAAAATTAATTTTGCCCGGTTTGAATGTGGTTCCTCTTGGATGAACGTGCGGAAAGTTACCAATTAGTAACCTGCTCCAGATGTCATGCATGTTTTCTTATGCAACCATAGCAGGACTCTGCGTCTGTCCACAGGGTTTCTTCCATGTATATGTTACGAATCGCGCGGCGGTTCGTCTGACAGGTGGAAAGCCCCAGTAGAATTGTGCAACTCGCGTAGTGAATATATTACTAAGCGAGAGTTTGCGAGGGTGTTAGAAGGGAACGAAAGCAGATTCAGAACTAGCGAAATGTACACGCGAAAATCGGTCCTTATACATTGTTTCGAGAGCCCCATCGAGTCATTGGAAATATCTACGGATCCCAAATGGATATGAGAGTCAGCGAGCAGAGGGCATAGGGGATGGGAGACGATTGGCTGGTGCGGAGTAGCGGACGGATGACGAGGTGTCGACGTCAAATCCTCGTCGACCCTAACCCTAGCCGTAATTAACATTCTATTTACCTCAGTTCCGTATGGTAGCGAGAGATCGTCGGCCATATCCGACACCATATGGTCCGCTACTTGTTGATTCTAGGACGCATGAGGTGAGAGGCAAGACCAGTATATGGTGTGGCAAACCTAGGGCGCATGAGGTGAGAGGCAAGACCAGTAAGGTCCGGCCGCATCGTCCCGCGTCCCTAAATACATTGAGTTACGACGTGAGCTATTACTATTGGCTAAGTCTATTTAGTGAGCGCTAATAGCCAAAGGGTAAACCTTCAACACGACCTCCTGACCCTGTGACTTAGCGCATGGACTGAGTACGGGCATGTGGATGAGGAATCAGACGGGTTTTTGACAAACTGCTCGAACTTGATGCGGCCTAGTGGTTTGGTGAAGACGTCGGCAACATTGACGGCTCCAGAGACATGAGCGACCCGGATTTCATTATTGGCAACTCTCTCGCGAATCCAGTTGAAGCTACGGTGAACATGCTTCATGGTGGACTGATTTTCTGGGTTCTTGGCAACCTGGATGGCAGAGGCGTTGTCAACAAATAGGGTGGATGGATAGGACGCAATGTCGTAGCCAATTTCATCGAGGAATGACCGCATCCAGATTATTTCGCACCCGGTGGCGGAGGTTGTTGTATACTCCGACTCTGTTGATGATAGTGATGTGTGGCGCTGGAGTCGGCTACTCCACATTACAGCGCCACCACCAATTGACATGACAAAACCGGCTGTCGAGCGGGTATTATCGGCGTTTCCACCCAGATCGGCATCACTATGCGTCGTGAACAGTTCGGAGTCGGGTTCGAGGCCGTAGGTGAGCTTGTAGTTTGTTGTTTTGCGGAGATATCGCAGTACCCGTTTGAGAGCCAGTGTGCTCGTCCAGGATTCTCGCTGAACCGACAGAGCACCCCCACAGAGTATGAGATGTCTGGTCGAGTGGCAGTTGCGATGTAAATGAGCTTTCCAAGGGCCTCTCGATAGGGTACGTTCTGCATTTCCAACTTCTCCTGCTCAGTTTGTGGTGAATCCTTGGTCGAGAGGAGTAGCTTTTCAGCCATAGGCGTGTCAGTGCCATTACAGTCCTGCATTTCGTAGGTTTCAAGGATCTGTTCGATGTATGCTGGCTGAGAAAGAGAGATGGTGGGATTGGCTCACGCTCGAGTTGACACCAAGTAGAATGAGGTAGGTCCCTGGTCGTGGATTTGAAGCGCGCCTTGAGTTCATTCTTCACGATTTGAATGGCGTCTGGTGACTTTGATGCAAGCAGGAGATCATCAACGTGGACTGGTACAATAATCTTGACGTTGTCACGCTCGTAGATGAAGACACTGTGATCGCTTTCGGGCGTTTGAATCCAATTTCGATAGGACAGTGTAGTTTCACAGACCAGATGCGAGGGCCTTGTTTGATTCCATAGAGGCCCTTGAGAAGTTGAAGCACCCAGCTCGTGCCTTCATAGCCCTCGAACTCGACTCCTTCTGGCTTTCTCATGTAGACTTCCGCATCAATCTCACCATTGAGAAAAGCGGTTGATATGTCTACTGACTCTAGCTCCCAGTCTTCAAGTGCTGCAAGTGCTATGATGGTGCGGAGAGGAGCTGTTGGTGCGAAGGTCTCTGTGTAGTCGATTCCCTCTCGTTGTGCGTATCCTTTGGCCACAATGCGTCCCTTGTACTTGCTAATAGACCTGTCAGCATCACGTTTGATTTTGAATACCCAACGTGAGCCGATAGCCTTGTTGAGTCGCTCGCACAAGCTTCCACGTGCCGTTTTCCAGGTGAGCTCTGACCTCTTCTATAGCCGCTTGGACGTACTTGTCGCCGTCAGGGCGTTTCAGAGCTTCTCCTAGTGTTGTTGGCTCGCGGCTTGTAGATGCGTTTAAGGCAGCTTCGACACCATCAACAATGGGAATGAGGATATGATCAGGCGCTTCGAAATTCGGCTTGGTCTCCAGCGTCGAGCCTTAGTTGACACATGAGGATGGAATTTGAGGTAAGAACGCTTCTTCAGCAGCTAATTGGACATTATCCTCGTCGGAGCTCTCATTTAGGTCAAGGTCCGAGTCAGATTCAGTCAAGGTGCCTGGCTGCCGCGCAATTGTGTGTCGTCGAGCTGGGAGATTCGTAGGGACCTTCTCGAAATTGGTATGATCAGTGAGTGCTCGCAGTTCGCGACTCAGGCGTTGTGGAGCTGCGGGTTTAGGTTGTGCTGGCTCTGGTGTGCGTGGAGGGACAGGCTCGTGAGGAATAGGTGCAGGTACAGGTCTCCCTGAAACGTAAACAGGAGGTTGAGTGTTTGGAGGTGGAATGGATGATGGAAAGGCGTTGATTTCCTCGAGATCTGGCAGCTGGATATAGTCAGAGGGGTTCGGAATCGATTCCTTTGCGAACGAAGTGCCTGGAAAGACTCTCTCATCGAATACAGCACTGTAGCTGTGTATAATATTTCGTGTCTGTGGGTTCCAGAACACCCAGCCAGGGCGGTCAGATGGATACCACGAAGATACACTTGTCAGTGTGCGAGTCAAGGGCATCACGCTGCGATTTTGGAATGAAGACATAGGCAAGACATCCAAATATTCGAAGGTGATCAACGCTCGGAATCACCATGCCAATGTTCATACGGGGTTTTCCCATTGTGAACTCGGGCACGGTTGAACTCATGGACAGTGGCAAGTGCAGCGAGACCCCAAAAGATGGTGGAAGGTTTGATTCTGTAAGTTTAGTGATTGTCCTTCTGCTATCCATCGGTTTGCTTGCTCGACTCGTCCATTCTGCTCTGGTGTTGCACTATGGTGCGTTCTCTTGTAATACCAGCGGAGATACAGTACTGATCAAACTCTTTGCCACTGAACTCGCCGCCTTTATCATCTCGCAAGTGTACCAAGCGCTGGTGCGTCTGATTCTCAGCGAGCTTGGAACTCTTGGAACGCTCTGAATGCTCCATCTTTCGAGTGAAGGAGTGAGAGCGTGACAAAATTAGATGCGTCATCCACCATAGCCATCCAGTACTTGGCACGGTGTGGCATGGACTCAACATTGACTGGGCCTTTTAAATCAATAAAGACCCGTCTAATGGAGTGGTGGCGTGAGTTGCTGGCGTTGTATGGGGTGCTCGAGTTTGCTTGCCCGCAATACACGGGGCATATAGGGTCTGGCTTTGCATTTGAGTCCAGCTTGAGTCCGTTGACCAGATTATGGCGGATTAATGTGTCAACTCCGTCGTGGTGATAGTGACCAAGGCGGCGATGCCTGCTCATAGTCCAGCAGAGTATACTCGCGATATGTGCCTGCTCCGACGTGAGAACTCGTCCATTGAGGTAAGCAACGCAGTTGTCATCAATACGAGCTGTCATTCGGAGTTTACCATCAAGGTAGAACTCCATTTGCTTCGAATTAATGCGGATATCATATCCTTCTTTGCGTGCCATTGAGAGAACTGAGACGAGATTCGATTGTAAGTCGGGAGCAAAGAGAACATTAGGGAAAGTAACGAGTTCAGAACTAAAGTAACCATCTATCCACGGCTAAACACAACGTCCCCTTCTCCAGTGGAGAAGATCCTTTCACCATTGGCCAGTTTGATCGACCTGACCAAGGGGCGGAGCATGGTAAAGTAGCTTTCGTCACTCATCATTGTCCGAGTAGCCCCTGTGTCGGCGTTCAGGTCAGATCTAGCCGTAGATGGTAAGGAGGGGGTACTTGCATGAGCGGCATGAGCATTTGGTACAGTAGTTGAACCGTCTGTAGTGATGGCAACACGTGCGGCCTCTTGCTTGCGACGAGTCGCTTCAGCCTTCGACCAGTACTGAGCGGCTGTATGGTTCCGTTTGCCACAATGATCACATATGGCACCTAGCATGTGTTCAGCGGCCGTAGGCTTTGGTCATGAGGAGTAGGGAGGTGTACTGCGATAAGCAGTGGGCTGGGAAGTGGCTGCCCGGAGTGCGATGGCTGGCTGCGAGTTCCTGCGCTGCTGATTGTCCTCGTTGACGAGAGCTGCATCTATTACATCTCGGGTGAGATTTGGCTGGCAGAGTAGTGAAGTTCGGACGTGAATCGATTCAGGCGGGATCATGCGGAGGCTCGACATCATAGCGAGGTCGTTTAGTAGTGTGTCTGCATCGTAATTTGTCGTCCAGAGTGATCTAAATTGTTCCTCGAGGGCATTGGTGGCGGCTGTGATCGACGCCAAAGGCTCTCCTTCGGCCTTCGTTTTGGCGAAGAATGCCTCAAGCGCGTTGAAGTGGGTTGCCGATGTCTTTGCATTGTGAATATACTCGAGCTTATTCCACATTGCGACTGGATCCCCTTTGAGTTTGCGGATCTGGCTCATGTTGGTCTCATCGACAGTGAGTGTGATGGCTGCGGAGGCCTGTTTTGCGCGGCGTTTCCATTCGTTAGCATTATCAGCGACGTATTGTTTGGAAGAAGTTGAACTCTCGCTCCCCTCGCCTTCCGTACCGGGGGAAGGGTCTTTGGGTGCCGAGTCTGGGCTGAGCTCAAGCCCGTAGACGAGGTCATCGAGGTTGTTGAGTGTGAAATATCGATCTATCTTTTGTGACCATGCGAGGTAGTTGCCCGTTGTGAGGACTGGGATCGCACTGAAACCTTTGGTAGACATGTTTGTGTAGCAATGGGTGCGCGGAGGCGATGTTACTGGTGAATTTGATCCTTAGTGCAACAAGAGGCTCATAAACTGTTGATTCTAGGACGTGTGAGGTGAGAGGCAAGTCCAGTAAGGTCCGGCCGCATCGTCCCGCGTCCCTAAATATGTTTACGACATGAGCTATTACTATTGGCTAAGTCTATTTGGTGAGCGCTAAGAGTCAAAGGGTAAACCTTCAACACTACTGTCGAGCGGACCAGTCTATGGTGGCGCGTCAGCTTCTCAACGTGGCGCATGTGAGCCACTATGTCAATTATTACTCTTTCTGCATAGATTTCACCGCGTTCCGTAACACCATCTCAATCTCGCCGGACGGCTCACGAATCGTCTCGAGCTCGAAAGACATGACGATTAGACTATGGAATGTAGAGACGAGTGAGTGTATGCTTTGCTTAGTTATAGTATTCTGGCTGGGACTTAGATGCAAACTTGGATGAGGGAGATCCCACATATTCAGAATCGATGAAGAAATCGCAGGGTACCCCGCTGAGGATCCTTGCACCTGGGTTCTCTTTCCCTCACAGGATGGCTGGGTGCAATCTTCTGGCAAATTTCAGTTCTGTCTACCACCGGACAACCGGCATGAACTAGAGTATTCGCACCTTTTGACTATGCCGACCAACAGCCAGCTTCGAGCGACTATACTGAATTTAGCCATTTTCAATATGGCGTGTCTTGGGTAAATGTACGAAAGGACGCCAGACTGTTAGAGGAAAGCTAGTGCATACTATTTTGATGGAGAATGTATACATTATGTTGAAAGAAGAGGCTTTGGTTTGATATTCCTACTTAGGGTAGTGGACGCGGACGAACGGAGGACCAGAATGAGATTTAGAGTGGTAGAAGTGAAAAGGATCGTGATAGAGATATGTACAGTGGAATAGCCTGGTGGATATCCAAATCCGCAAGGGTCATAGATTGGGATGAGTTGGTAGGAGTGGTAGGAGGAATGGGGACTAGTTGGTAGAATAAGGGATGCTCTGGGTGAAGAACGATTGAGGGTCACGGCGAGACAGAAAAAGAACAAGTCAATGCACCAACGATTGCGAATATAAATTGCCGCTTTAGCTCAGTTGGGAGAGCGTTAGACTGAAGTTAAAGCCTCATCTACAGGTCGCCTGTTCAAGCCAGGCAAGCGGCATTCGTTTTTTGTTTTGCGCTCATTTTCACTAGGGGTGATACTTTTGTTCTTCTTTCATTTTTATGCCGTGTTTAAAAGGAAATTTATTTGGTAGGTTTTCCCCCTCCTTCAAGCGGAGAAGTAAGGGTGAGTTAGAGTCGATAATGACGTAAGGTGGACCGAGCATTAGTACTCATATTAAATGGATATAAATGTGATATATGTCAAACTTGCCTTGTCCCACGAGCTTGCGTGGAAATTGGCTTTCTAACGCTCGTGGCGCCTTGTCATCATTGCATCGGATCTGGATCTAACGCAGAGATTACTACATGCGAAAATCCACAAATAACCAGCTATTAACATGCACCCAAACTGAGCAAACTCCCCGGAGGCGAGAAGATTTACGCATCTCGCGCAGAGGGGATTTATTCAGGCCTCTCAATTTGAATTTCTGGCTGGACGTATAAGTTTGACGACAATGCAAGGAAAGGCTTACTAATATGGAATGCCACGAGCGAGAAGCTGAGATGGATTCGAGACTCGTGACCAGCCAGCTGCTCAAGTCCTGCAGCCCACCGTCGTCGCGGCGTATGTCACGACGTCCTCGCCCACCCGGAGACGGACACTCTCCTTGGGAACCAATTCGACGCAGCCATCCAGGCGAACCACTTGGTCGAAATCGATGCTGTGACTGCCATCAGTCCAGCGATGCGAACCGCGATTGTCAACGTCGACACGGACCTCCCACAAGAGGCCTTTTTCAGAAAGATCCTTTCGAGGTTTTCGCAGCCATCAGCAGGCGCCGCCATGGCTCTCCTCTCCACGAACAGTCGCCAGAGGGTTGTACGACCACTTGCTAAGGGAGGATGCTGCCCGCATCCTGGGTCCTCGCATGGACCTTCTCCCGCATGCGAGAGCACTCGTAAGCCTTGAATAAGGGTTGCATTGGCAACTATGGCCCAGATTCGGCCGTGTTTCTTGCATGACCAAAGGTTGCCATACGATCATGCAATGTATATAATGAATAAATTTTCCATCTCATAGCCTAAGAGGCTGGTATAAGATTGGATACACTCGGGGGTCGAGGTCGGGTCCAAGTTGCGTTTGACGGACAGCATGCGATCCATGAGACTATCCAGACACTCAACAGTGGATCCTTGACCTCGACAAGAAAACATCCGCTCAGAGGTCGGCAAATGCGTAGAGCAGTACCGAGGCGGTGAGACGCCCAGCAGAGGCAACTCGGAGACGATCCAAATCAACGAGCCAACGAGCGTCGCGTCAGCGAGATGGACGACCTCATCAGACTCGAACCGACTTTTATAGACTGATATATCTGCCGAGCTCTTCCAAAAGTTGCTCAAGGGACGGACGCGTTCACCACAAGCACGAATGGATCGAGGGTCCCACGTTGCTCAATGCGAAATATACGGTGAACCGTCCGGCGAGATTCGAGGAGGCAACGGCGATCGTCCAACTCCGGTAATACCCCAGGCCCCAGGAGAGGCGTCGCCGAAACGTCGAAAAGTCCAGAGATGATGTCTGGGAGTCGGCGGTCGACCACGAGCTGTTCAAGGGTGCGTAAGTCGATCAACAAAACCATGCGTTCCTAATCCTCGTCAGCCCGTAGCTCGACTGTTTCCTGCAGACAAAGTGCCTCATTGTGCAGATAATGTGATCATTCAGCACTAAGAATACGTGATTGGGTCCAAGTTGCGTTTGACCGAAGCTGGGTGGGACAAATAGGTAACAGTATTGCCACTATCATGGTATTCCTCAATCTTGTGTGTATATCTGGCTAAGCAATAATTAGTGACGGTACACAGCGTCTCTCACCTCGCTCTCGATTCAGTGCATTGAGCAGATTTGCTGTGAGTGCGAAGCAAGTAGGAGCATCTTCCTACAAATAATCGGACCATTCTATTTCACAGAACTGTCAAAGCCACCCATAAGCTGTCTTGTGAGAAAGTACGTGGACCAGCGCCTCTTTCTTGCTCTCCTACCGCGGTCACCAGCGTATGCTGGTCGGCATCGCTCGCGTTCGGATAGTTCATCGCTTATCTTCTTGTCGTACAAGTCTCGCAAGAATGTCTTCCAACGCCTGGACGCGCGTCGATTCTCCCGCCCATCACGTTTTCTCAACGCCAATCGAAAAGGCCGAATTAGACGACCGCGAATATCGCGTGATTCGACTAGAGAATGGTCTTCAGGCCCTACTGATACACGATGGAACCACAGACAAAGCCGCCGCTGCGATGGACGTCGGAGTCGGCCATCTAAGTGATCCGGTAAATCCACAACACCTGATTAGTGCTTTTTCTGACCAACTTCCTCTCCAGGATGACATTCCCGGGTTAGCGCACTTTTGCGAGCACTTGTTATTCCTCGGCACCAAGGCTTTTCCAAGGAGAATGAATACTCGCAGTATATCAAAGCCCACGGCGGCTCTTCGAATGCGTATACGTCGACAAGTAATACATGCTACTACCTCCGTTGGATCCTCCCACCTCGCGGGAGCCTCGACCGCTTCTCCGCCTTCTTCCATTCGCCTCTCTTCGACCCAAGCTGCACGTCCGCGAGCTTAATGCAGTCAACTCGGGCATAAGAAGAATGCACAGTCTGACCTTCATCGAATATGGCAACTTTTCAGCCAAGCTGTGCCCGGACACTGCTGGAGCAAGTTTGGTACCGGTAACCTTGAAACTCTCCTCAAGCGGCTAAAGCCAAACCGGAGAATCATCCATGTCGGACGAGCTGGATGGAGGGGCAGTGGGAAGGGAAACGAGGCGACGACTTATCGAGTGGTGGGAAAGACACTACTGTGCATCCATCATGGGACTCGTGAGTGCTTGGTCGTGAGTCCCTGGATGAGCTTGCCACTATGACGCTCGAGCGCTTCTCTACTGTGCCCAACCAGGCGTCCCTCTTCCAGTCGAGACCGTCCCGTGGGGACCAGAGCAACAAGGGAAGATCATGTTCGTCAAGACGGTCATGGACGTCGATACCTGGAGCTATCCTCGCTCCCCGTCAGGATACTCTACGAGTCAAACCTGCAACTTTTCTGTCTCATTTCATTGGCCGAAGGCGACGGGTCGCTTTTTGCGTATCTTAAGGAGAAAGGCTGGGTCACGCAACTCTGGAGTGGCCCTCAGAGCTCGGCCAGAGGGTTCTCATTTATGAAAATTAACGTCAAGCTGACAAAAGTGGATTGAGTACGTCTTTATTCTATATAGTATCACAATCTCATCGAAATAGAGCACTATAAACAGGTCCTGGCATC